>JAKCPI010009549.1:0-68256 GCA_023213315.1 Euborellia annulipes | reverse complement strand
GGCCTAGTGTAGTTTTATTAAAATTTACACAATACCACAAATACATTAGCGCAATAATATATATAATAGATTATTATTATAATTTATAAAGAATTTTCATATATTATTAGGAGAATTTTTAATTATAGACCATTTTTGTATTAAATATTTATTAAAAATATTTAATACAAAAATGTGGTCTATAATTAAAAATTCTCTAATAATAATATTTCAAACCACAAAAGCTTTAATAAAATTCATATAGTTTACAAACAAAAATCTATGGAACAAAAATTTAAAAAAAAATCAAAGATGTTGATTACCACGGGGTTCATACAATTCCCTATTTATACAGTAATAAAAATACTGTATATAACGAAAGTTTTTAGTTTAAACCAGTTTATAATTAAATTAATTCAAAAAATATAGTAGTTTTCTTTCACTTCCTCAATTACCATCAGTGAGAATTGACCAAGAAGAAAACTACTATATTTTTTGAATTAATTTACTGTATATACACTGTAAAAAAAAATATGAATTTTCAATCATTTTCCATATACTTTCGTGGTTTAATTTTAATAGACCAAGGATATGAAATAAAATTAATATAAAAGTTTATGAACAAATTACCAACTTTTAAACTTATCTTTTTCTTTGTGTGCCGCCAAATTTTGAAATCGTTAAAAGTGTACAGGCGACAAGTTGAGAATCACTGGTCTAAACGTTCTCAAATAACTCGACTACCTCAAGGAATTTTTAGTAATATTATTTTATAATTATTTTAAGGAAACGTGAAATTATTCTTTTATAAATTTATTTCACAAATCTAAATTTATTAAATTTTGGTTTGAAATTCGCGCTCTAAAATATTTAAATATTTATGAAGTCATACTAATTAAATAATTTTTATAAAGTAATTCAACTAAATAGCTATAAAAATTAAAATTTAAATTAACAATTTCACCAAAATAATTAATTTTAAAATATACAAGAAATTGGTTAGGTTGGCAGCAAATTGAACTTTCTCATATAAATTCATAAACAGTTTATGAAACAGAGTTCCTATACTTGTATAGGAAGTTTTTTGAAGTTTTTTTTACAGTGTAACTTATAATATTCCATCCAATGCAATATATACCCGGAACACAAGGGAGGCATCGTCTCAGCATCCCTAAGCTGTTCAGCTCACGACTAACAGAGCTAGTCAATTCCAATCTTCCTTTGTCCCCATGACCTCCCGCAATTGGAACAAGCTCCCTGCGTCTATCTCTCCCAAAACCTACAATCTTCAGACTTTCAATTCTAATCTCAACAGGCATATTCTCAGTTCCCGCAGTTGAGTTCCCCTTTTATGCTTCTCCTTTATTTTATTTTTTTAACAATATTTCTTCCTGACTTCGGACCTTATGCATCCATTCCAAAAAAAAAAAAAAAATATTGGTTAAGAGAGCTCCTGTCCTTAACTTATTTATAATTAATAACTCATTTAATCATTTATAATTAATTGTAAAAAAAATTTTAATTAAAAGTAGAAAATTTCTTTTAATTGAGAGGATTGAATGCATTGGAATCTTACGTAATGTTAGGAAATAAATGTTATTTTATTATTTTAAAAAACTAAAGATAGATTTTGGGTCGACATCTGGTCTCTCTCTCTCTCTCTCCTCCTCCTACTCTCTCCTCTTCTTCCTTCCCATTCACTAAAATCTAAATGATATATTTTTTCTTCACTTTACGTCTTTAACCAATTTCAATTTACGTAAATAACATTAAAATTATGACGTCAAGTCGCGAAAAAATACCAGATGCGTGTGTATAAGAAATTAGATAAAAAAATTGCATGCATGGTCTTACTCTAATATAATAAAAAAAAAATTTTATTCGGAAATTCAATCTCATGTAGATCTAAAATTTTTATTTTCATTTATCTTGAATTGAAGATTCTGGGACGGAGGTTCCTTCTATAAATTGAAGAGAGCCGCAGTGACACCGTCTCTACTGTTTTCCGGTAGGTTTTTAAAAAAAAATTATAAAAAATTTTTTTTGATAATGGGTTTAGGTAAATATTGTTTTTAATTTAAATAATATGTTGTAATGAAATGTAAAGTATAGATGTAAGTCAAATGTATATGTATATATATAATCTTAATGGTGGCTAAAATAATTTGAACAAGATGGAAGTTGAATATAAATATCTAATGTAACAAATTGATTATAGGCTCTGACGATGATATTATATCGAAACTGATGTTTGCAAACCAGTAAGCCTCCAGCATTAATAAAAAATTGAAAAAAAATTTTAAAAATTGTTTCAATAAAAAAACCTACCGGAAAACAGGAGGGGGCCACCGCGGCCCTCTTCAATTTATCTTGAATGTCTGCCGAGTTCTTATATGATTAATTCCAGCATCCTTAATACATTTTTTATAGAAATTCATCTTTATAAAAAAATTGAAAATTAATTTTACCAAAATATTTTTTTGGAATTTTACTTTCGAAGTAAATTTTTTTCGAAGTCTCATAGTCTTTTTTTTGCTTTTACTCTCTATAAAAGAAAATAATAGCATTCCATTCTAATTTAAATACATATATATTGTATTTTTTTATTTTATCCGTAAAAAAAAATTGCAATAGAATATTATTGTCATTTTTTTCAAACACCACATTATCGAAAATTAGCATAAAATTTTTTTAATAGTATCTGAGACAAATATTCATCTAATGATACCCAATAATAAACCACAAAACCGCAATAAGTGGTTTGGAATTGGATAAAAAAATAATAATAATAGACTACTTGTAATAAACAAAAAATTTTAGTTTCCTACAAAAAAAATTTTAAAAATTTAGTTTTTTTAGTTTATGCTCTGAACTTTAGATCAAAGAAATAAATTACTTCGCGTCTTACTCCGGTCTGTCATTGAGATTTTTTCTCATGTACTTATTCACTAAAATATTGTAGCTCCGTTGGTGGTTCAAACCAGAACCGAAACGTTAGCGATTGATTAAAATTTTTTAATGAAATAATATTGGCTGTCTCCTGAAATATTTTCTTGCCTTCCAAAAACTTATATTGTTTGATGAAAGACTTAATTTCTCATTTTAAATTAAAAAAAAAAATTTGTCTTTGAAAAAATTACTATACACCAAAATCAAAGTATTCTAATATAAAAAATTTTTGCATTTGGTAGGCATTTTTTTTATTTTCTCTTACCTATGTATATATGTAATATATATATAGAGAGAAAGTATTGGATTCATGTCAAAATTGATGTCGAGATTTTGATGGATCTTCACGTTTTGAGGTCCCCTGAATCCAAAAAAGTGGTTTTCGCGACATGGTCTGTCTGTGTGTGTGTGTGGGTGTGTGGGTGGGTGTGTGTGTGTGTGTCTGTGTTCAATTTTAAGCATGAAGGAATTGAGCTACGAGGTTGAAATTTTATATTTGTTAAACACCCCCGGGACCGGAAAATAAGCTTTTAATCAAAATCGGCCAAAGAGTACTAGTACTTTACTGGATGTACTTTTTCAGTTTTTTCGATTTTCTCAAAATTTGCTCCAACGATTTTTTTTAAAATTCAAAAATCAATTATTTTTTAGATGCTCTTTCAAATGTATATTCTCATTTTGCGATTGAAATCTTCTGAAGACCACTTTACTCTTGTATTTCATAGGGAAGATAGGAGAAATGGTTGCCATGGTAACAAAATATAAATATTTTCCCATACTTATAAATTTTACATCTGAATTCATATGTTCCATACTGTCATGTCGGGAACTAAATATATGTCGACACAAAATCTGGGTGACAGCACAGAACACAACTTTCGATTACCGAAGGTAAGAGAAAGTTGTGTGCTGTGCGCCAGTCTTTTTTTTTTTTTAATAATAAAAAATATTTTTTAAAAGTACTTTGCGTTATATGATTTATACTATTATTAGGAGTCTTTAGACTCGATCGAAATCACTTGATGCCGTAGATCTAAATTTAGCACTTATTTCTTTCAAGGATCACCAATTGTTCTTTTTAAAATCAATGAATGAATAATTGAAAAAATATCTAATGAAACATTTAAGAAAGCGCCTCTCTAGTTTCTAAAAAATAAGATGAAACTAATCCTAAGAAATAAAATGACGTCATTGTTTGAACATTAAAAAAAAAAAAAACTTTAATTATAATAGTAGAAAATTGTGGGAATTATTTTTTTTTACTTTGTTGGATGAATAATCTAAAATTGAACTATGAGGAAAAATAAATATCAACATTTTTATTTTCATCATCATCATCATCTTAATCATCATAGAAATTTATAAAAATTGTTGAATTAAGACCTAAATGATAGGGCCTACATCTTTTTTACTGTGCGTCATTTCAACTTTTTCTTAGAGGGGGCAATTTTTTTTTTAAATTTACTTACAAATAGGTACTCTAATTTGGCCAAAAGATATTTAATTTAATTAATTGTTTAATTTTGTACAGTTTATATACTCGAAGATATATTTTGAAATATTTTATTTAAGAATAATGTAAAATTTTATAAAAATCAGAGCCCTTGAAGGGGGGGGGGGGCAGGGGGGCAAATGCCAGATATTCATGGCTTGAAATTATTAAAATAAATATAGTAGCATTGGTAATTCTGAAAAGTAGGCAACCCAATTAACACCCAATTCGTGCCCTTGGCGGGATTCTTATGACAGTCAAAATTATAAACTTTTCAAAAACTCTCAAATAAAGCAAATTTACTTGAAGAGGTCAGAATGACCACGTTGTTTGACTGGTCTAATTATCAGAATCCAGGTGTAAGATTCATTTTGCAAGTCATGGTACTTAAATCTCTCATCAAAAATTCAGATATTCCCTACATAAAATTAAAAAGTACAACTTTTTAAATTTTTTTTTTAGAATCTTAAAATTAATAATGAATCAATAATAAATAAATAGAAAAAAAAAAAAAAAAATAGAGATTTGAGTCATGACTCTTTGAATGATATTTATCCTAGTATATAAATGTCAGAGAATTTAATAAAATTAAAAAGTAAAAATTAATCATTTAATAATGAGGAAATAATTGAGATGATTTATTAAAATAAAAAAAAGCCTTCTACATAGCCTATAGCTAGTTTCAAAACTGTTGCCTCACTCTTTTGCCTTACTTCCTTTATTTTTTTATATCCTTGAATCTAATATTTATATCTGAGGATAGTTTATATGAATGAGAGTAATTTTAACAATTTTCTTAAAATTTTTTCACTAGAATAGTCTATCCTTTGAAATTTTCGTGAGCTTGTAGATGTAGCTAAAGAGACATCTTTGATAACCGTATATAAATTCTCTTTTTGGCAATTAGAATTTAGTATAAGTGTTTCCCTTGATAACTAGGGAACAAAATCGTTACATTGAATATTCGAATCTGAGATATTAATATTTTAAAGCATCTGAGGCTTTTTAGACTTCATTTCACTATTTAGAATAGATTATTTTTAAGATTAAGTTCCCGTCCGGCATTCTGTTTGTGGAATTCACTTTGCTACAATACTGACAAATTTTTTGTGGCATTTGGGAGTAGAGTTCAAATCCGTAATTCGTACACTATCCTATATAACTTAGCAACTCGCCTTCTAGCAATTAAAATATACTGGAATTGCGGGATGTCCAGCTGTCCGACTCTTATGTTCTATTTGACCAACTTCACGTTGGAATTTCGAAAAATTCTTATAGAAGTCGTTATGGATAATCCAGAAAAAATACTCGGGTCACCAAAATCCTATTTAGGGAAGCTTAAAAAATATTACCTGAAAATTCAGGATTTCCTTTGTAAAGCAATTGAGTTCTATCGTGGATGGACCAGAACTAGTCGGGGAGTGGAGAAGGGCAAAGCATGGCATCCTGGTTAATTTGTTAATATTTCGAGAGGTTTCTGCCTCCAAAAATAAACATTTTTTTTTTTTTAATAATCTTAACATTGAACCTACCTTGTAATATGAATCGAGACCTTTGTCATGGCTTTACCAGGCTATTGGGATTCTTAAGATCCAAATTAATAATCCTTGCCCTCGGGGCTTGGTGTAGGGGTTAGCGTGCTAACCATGTATACCAAAAGTTGCGGGTTCGGATACATTTGGATACCAAATGGCTTAAATAAGAATGCACAGTGTGAATGTGTGTGTGAGTGTGAGTGAGTGTTAAAAAAAAAAAAATTAATAATCCAATAATAATCTTGATTTATTTATTTTTTTTTTAAACCAACATCTTACAGATGCTTCATACAATCTTATACTAATTTTAAGAATAATTTGTCTAATAGAAATAAATATCTATTCTTAAAAAATCAGCAGGAAATGTTTTTAATTTATTAACATTTTCAATTTTCCTCCTTTTAATATGTCACTAGTTCTTCCGATTAAATGTATTTTTTTATTCTTTCCAGATGCCCCAGACGGTTCCACTCTCTGGCTTGCAGTCGCTCGAGCCGTCTGCACAGCCACCCCCGCCATCTCAAGACACATTCAGTCCACCCCCAGCTACCCTCGGCCTGGACGCTGGATGCCAAGGACTCTTCTTCGCAGATAGTTTTGATCTCTCTTTGCTACCTTCCCCACCTGATTGTCAGGTAATTGAATTAATCAAAAATTACGACTATATTCAAGTCTCTTAGATCTTATCTTTACTCTTATTTTGATACTACGCTTATAATATACCGATGTATGACTTGAATTGTAAAATATTCTTTTTAATTTAATATTAAATTACACCATATTTAACCTCTAACTGGTACGAAATTAAGGTAATATCAACATTAGGCTTAAAGCATTCCGTGGCTGGTCATGTGAATGAATGATATGGAAGATCTCGTTGAAGTCAAAAAATAGAGGCTCTCTTTTTTTGACTCTACCCTCTTCTACATTATTCATTAAGTAGAGATTTAAATTAGAGTGCGAAAATTTTTTTGTGTTTAGTTTAACCTATCATTAAATTACATGTTTTGATCAGTTGATGAAGAACATAACAAAAATAAAGCTTTTATTCAACTTTATTTAATGCAAACAAAAGGGAACGTTTCGATCCTAGATTGGGATCATCGTCAGTACGCCAATAGCTTCAAGAGAAAAATTACAAACATAAAATAAACATAAATTTTAATTAAAATTAATTATCTACAAATTAAATACTAGATTATTTGTTTCAAAGGTTTTATTAATTATGAAATTAACACTTAAGGTAGCATTCCGATCTCGGCAGCGACTGCCCAGCAGCGACTGCCCGGCAGCGACTGCTGGGCCGCGTCGCACCGCTCAAATGGATTTCTATGAATTAGTGTCCGACTCAAGCGACCCAGCAGCGCCGCCGGGGGGCGCAGTGGCTGCCCGATTCCAGCAGCGCTGCCCAGCCGCTCCGAGAGCAGTCCCGGCAGCGCTGCTCGCTTCAAATTGCCAAGATTGCGACATTTACTGAAGGAAATGATGAGTTTTTGGTTGATTTAATTTCTAAAAATCCAGCGCTGTACAATTCTTAACTAAAATTCTATAAGGATATTGTTGTTCGGGAAAATATATGGGAGCATATGAATCAATAATGAATCAATTTCATTCCTCTTTGATGAAAGTAATAGCAACATTATTTCGTCTTCCTCTTCTTCGTCTTCAATCAGTCTCTTCACGAGTTCTCTCTTTCGTTCATTTAAATTTGACATAGTTATATACGGTATTAAAGGTACGTACACATCTGCGCTCTGCTCTGCTCGCGAGCAGTTTGCGGCTCGTGTTCGTTGCTCGTCCAATTTTCATTGAAATTATTTTTTTTGACGAACCTGCCGCGATCCAAAGAAAAGCCACGAACATTTAGTTAATTTTTTTTTTAATGAAATCCGATTCTTTTCAAATATTTGTATTATAATTCTTCATTTATTGATAATAATATTATTAAAATTTACTTAAAAAAAAAAACTATTTATATAAATTATAGCATATATTAAGGAAATAATAAATACATACATATAATCAACCTCATCTGGTCTCTTAAATATGATAACTATGAAGATAATATTAAAAACATTATTTTAATAATGATTTAGAGAAGAATTATAAAGGCTATTTGGTTACTGCCGGGCAGCGGTCGCAGCTATCCGAATGCTTCTGGCAGCGCCGCACAGCAGTCGCTGCCGGGCAGTCGCTGCCGGGCAGTGGCTGCCGGGCAGTACTGCCGAGATCGGAATGCTACCTTTAAGCAGAGTTAGAATATAATCATTCTGATTATTACAAATAATTGTCGGAATACCTATCAAGTGATAATTTTAAATTTAATAAATTCTTTGAAACAAATAACTAAAACTAACTTACTGTTCATAGGCGCCGGAACTGGGGGGGGGGGGGGGGAAGGGTTCATTGCCCCCTGGCATCCTATAGGGGGGGCAGAGGGGGCAATATGTCTTCTTTTATTTCATTTATTTTTAAAAATGACATATTTTTACTTTTGAAAAATAAAATCTTCTAAATTAAAAAAATTAAAAGAGTAAAAAATTCATTTTTTTCCAAATTTTTTCCAAACATTTTTGATAAAATCACTACCAAATTTTTTAAAATTTTAATTTTATTAAAATTGTGATTTTATTTAAAATTTTTAAAGTTTTTAAGTAGATTTGTTTTTGTTTTATACTATTTGAACATATTAAATTATTTTAATTTTCTAAAAAAAAATTTTTTGCCCCCCCCCCCCCCTGATTCAAATTCGTTCCGGCGCCCCTGTTACTGTTTAATTTGTATATTTAATTTGAATTTACAAAATGGGTCAACCTACAGTTGAAAGTTTAAATTGTATAAATTTTAACTTTTTCTTTATTAAACAACAAGCCTGAGGATGAAACCATTCTAGAACGAAACCTCGCTTTTGATTTCGTTAAATAAAGTTGGTCGAAAAAAAGCTTGTTATTTTATTAAATAGTTTCTTTTAGATGGAATTTTGCACAGTTTGGTCCTATTCAGTTTGTTTTTCGGTTCGTTCCTTAGCAAATAGAAATTCTCTTTCATTTACATAGTTATTAACAGTTTGTCGTTCTGGCCAGATGAAATATGATTAATTCAGATTTAATTAGTATTTCATTCTACATTTATTTTTTTTACGTTTGCGTATATCGAGACCGAAACCACAGCCCAAAAAATAACTATAGGAAACATATCTGCTGTCTTTGTCTCTGTGCCTTCTAATCACTTTACTTATTTATTTTAAAAATTCCGTAAATTAACCATACATCAGTTCACTTGAGTCGGAGCAAGTGTTATTGAAAACGACTGCAGAATAAGCAGTCGAAACGTTGTACAGTATTTATATTTTTAATAAATAACAAAAACTCCCATAACCCCAACCAACGGCCCGCCCCTCGGTGCTTCGCCGCCGGGGGCGAGCCCGTCCTTCCCCCCCCTCTTTTATATATTTTTTAATTTTTACCATAAATTTTTCCCTCCCGAAAAAAAATTTTTCCTTTTTTTTAGAGACGAAAATTTTCCCCCCCCCCACCCCAAAATTTTTCCCCCTTTTGCCCCCCCACCAAAAAAATATTCCCCCTTCCAAAAAAAAAATATAATATTTTTTTTTTAAAAAGCCAAAATTTTTCGCCCCCGGGGCAAAGGCCCCGGTCGCCCCCCCCTAAGCACGGCCCTGCCCGTATATCACTCATAGTTAATGTCAACATAAATCTACACAGATTGATTTTATCTAACTCTAAAAATTATTATTAACATTTTTTTAAATAAATATTCACTTCCTATTTCATTTATTTTTTATTTTCCTATTTATTCTTTAATAAATTCTCTTTTATCTTTCTTCCAGGTACCAGTCTCACCATCAGAAGTCGAACCCGGAGCATTTCATTCACCACCACATTTATTCCATCCCCCCATCTTTAAATTTTAATATACAACCTTCAAGTAATACATCACACAATTTGAATAACAATATTTATTTCCCATCGGAAGAGGATTCATATATTTTGAAGACAACAGTTCGTGTAAAGAAAGAAGAATTATCGCCAGCTCCGCCACTTTCTTCAACACTATATTCACATGAACCCTGTCTTGATTTGGCTCAATTGTTAGACGATTTCCAACAACAGCAGCAACAACAACCACAAACACCATCTCCACCAGCACCAAAAGCAGCAATACATCTCCAGGAGCAGACCACCAATTATTAAGAGAGTGCCTTCGAGATTTATCATTCCAGAGACGATACAATTTGCAACCTATCGATCTACCATTTATTAAAATGGAACAAGTAAGTATTATTAAAAATTTATATCCTGGATTGAAATTTATTACTTTAACAGCGTTTTTAATTTATTTTAAAGAACAATGAAATAGCATAACGTCATATAAACTTCTTGAGATTTCTTGTCTTTATAACATGTTATATAGCAGACATAGGCGTAGCCACGGGGGGGGATTTGGGGGTTCAAACCCCCCATTGGACCCAAGCCATGACTAGATATTTAAGCTCTATAATATAATCAATACTTTCTCTCTATATATTTTTCATATATAGGGTAAGAGAAGTAAAAATATAATAATTTTCTCTAGTTAAAAAAAAAAAAATTAAAAAAAATTAATTTTTTTAAAGGAAAGCAAAAAATTCAGAAAATTCAGAATTTTCCCATTGAAAAGAATTGATTTTTGTAGTCTTTTTAAAAAATTAAAGCCTGCTAAAATTGATTAAATCCCTCAAATGAAAAATAATACAAAATTATCATACAAATAAATTTTTTATTTTTTTTCTTTATAGAGATCTGAGATAGAACTCGGATCAAGAGAAATAAAACAGGCAGAAACTCCGCTATAATAGGGGATATATCTAAAATTCTTAAAGATGTGAGGGTTGCATTTTTTATTGCCTGAAACGAGTTGAATGAAAAATTGTGGCACTTAATTAAAAAGGGCGGGCCCGAGCCAGTCCGAGGGGGGGCCAGGAGGGCGGATTGGCTAGTTATATATTTCATTAGACGCCTTATACTGCCCTATTAGTAGGGGGGAGGGGGAGAAATCATCCTGAACCCCCCATCGAAATTTCTGGCTACCCTATATAGCAGATGGAAGGCTTACATATAATATTTAAGAGAAAGATAAATATTATATATATTATCAATTATTAATAATTAAACTAGTAACAGTTGGCTCTAGTTGAAATATTATAATTAGGTAAAATCAATTAAAATGAATCAAAAGCACTAGGTGATATTTTTCTTGACGCATTTCGATACTCATTGTGTCATTATCCGCGATAATACAAATACTAAGTACAACTGTTAGAGCCAATTTTGAGAATCGAAAAAAAACTCAAAAAATACATTTGTAAAGTACTAGTACTCCTTAGCCGATTTTAGACCCCTACGAAATGGTTACTTAAGTTTAAGTATAAAATTTGAGTATCAAGAGATTTTTAGTTTTTGAGTGATCCCTTTAACCCACATTTTTTACTTTTTGATATTTCACTTGAAATTTATTAAATTTATTGTGAAAAAATTCTAAAGTGTATGAAAATCAATTCCTGTTAAAATATGTAAAAATATTATCTAAATTTCTTTGAAAGAGATTTTATTGCTTTTTTTTTGTTAAAATACCTGTTTTATTGCTTTTCTTAAAGTTTCCATGAAAAGAGAGGATTTCCTTATTAGCTTGAATTTTAATTTTTTTCACAATAAATTTAATGAATTTCAAGTGAAATATCAAAAAATATGGGTTAACTAAATAACTCAAAAAATTTCAAATTTTATATTTAAGTTAAGTATTTATTTCTTAGGCATCTCGGTGATTTTGAATCAAATCCGTCAAAGAGTACTAGTACTTTACTAATGTATTTTTTTTTTACGTTTCTTTCTTGCTTTTCATTTAAAAAAAGTTTGCATTTATTTAAAGGATAGAATACGAATCTAATAATGTTATTAAAATAAGTCACTAATTTAAAATGAATAAATTTTTTAGGAAAGTGAGGAGGATATTCAACAAAGGCAGCAGCAGCAGCAACAACAACCATCTGTAACACCCCCACCGGCGTCATCGACAGCAACCCCATCCACATCAGGGGCATCAACATCAAATTTGCCGGTTTGCCCCGAAATGGAGCTTTCTAGAGAGCGAATTGAACCTGTACTCTCATTGGCGTTCGAACAACTTCGAAGGGATGTTCATTCCACTTGTACCATATTAAACATCTCACCAGGTAAGGATAACTACAAAAAGATTATAAGTTATTTATCATAACAGTGTTTCTCAACCTTTGTAATATCTCAGACCCCTCTATAACGAATGTATATATTCATCATCATCCTCTAAACCTATAATGGCATTTTTTTTATAACAAATTACCTCTAATATTATATTAATATTACTTTCCCTTATAAATGGTTATACCAGGTAAATTGAATATACAAACTTCCAAGTTTTGTTCTTCCAAAGGTTTTGTGTTTATGGACCAATCTCCTTGAAATTCGGCTTTAAATATTCTATTCTATTAACCGAGATTATTGAAAAAATTTTCAAAGTATCTCAACTATTGATTGTGTTGTTTTATTTCACACCTCACTAGTTCGCATTCTGATTATATGATTGTGGATTTTAATTCCAAAAAATATTGAAAGATCTAAGATCACTAAAGTTATAGTTTTTTTTTTTTTTTAAACACATACTTTTTTCTCTTTTACACTCACCCACACACATTCACACAGTCTTTTCGGCAACTTAGGCCATTTAAGACTTTGACGATAACCGATTTTATTTTTAATATCTATTGAGGGTCCAGGCATTTCTATTTAAGCCATTTGGTATCCAAATTGCTTAAATAAAATCATCGGACTGCCTGGGGTCCGAACCCGCGACGTTCGGTGTAGAAAATAGGCACGCTACCAACTAGACCAAGCCCGTAGGCATTCGGTACATTTGAATTCAGATGTAAAATTTATAAATATGGGAAAATATTTATATTTTGTTACAATGGCAACCATTTCTCCTATCTTTCTATGAAATACAAGAGTAAAGTGGTCTTCAGAAGATTTCAATGGCAAAAGGAGAATATATATTTTAACGAGAATCTAAAAAAATAATTGATTTTTGAATTTTAAACAAAATCGTTGGAGCGAATTTTGAGAAAATCAAAAAAAAAAAAACTGATGGATAATAATAAAATATTTGAAATTTTCGAGACATTAGACAATTATAAAATTCAAACGTTTCAAATTGGACTCATCATCATCATAAAGCTTTGCTGATTATCATGCATCCTCTGGTCTTTGGAAGTCAAATTGCGGGCTGAGGAGATGAGAGAGGAAAATTAAAAAAAAATGACAAAAAGATCCTCGGATTTGAATAATTGACGTTCCTAATGAATGAGTTTCTACTGTATTGGAACAAAGCATTCTAAAGTTATTAAAATAAAGGAATATCATATCACCCTTCCCCTCCACGTGGAATTTCAATCATAGAGAAAATTATACTTAAAAAATCATAAAATTAAACTTATAATTTAAATTTTCCAAAAAATATTCTATCCTTTACTTCCAGCTTGAAGTCTTTCTTTGTGGAAGAATATCAAAAGTATTGTACTTTTTAGTATATATGTCTTTCATTTTAATGATTCATCATTTCAACAAATTTTTTTATTTTAGAATGACCTTAACAAATTATTAAATCAGTTTATTTATTCCACAATCATAATGAAACAGGGATTCACTCAAAGAAATGTTTATTTATTGTCTGTAGAGATGAATACAAAAAATTGTTTATAAAAGATGCATGCATGATTGGTTATTTACAAAAAAAAAAAAAAAAAAGTGGGAACTAATATTTTTCATTTTGCTCCTGAACGCGAAAAGTGATCGCATAGATTGGCTGACCTTGGATACATTTTTGAATTCCATTCAGAAGGTCACAAGAATTAATTAAAAAATAACTCTAGACCATAACAAGTCAAATTTTTTTCTTCAGGAGTATAATTTTAGAAATTAAGCAAGCAGACTAATTATAATTTATAGGTATTGGAAAATTGTTAGTTTCGAAATATTCATATTAAAAAATTAATTATTTTTTTTTTTTAGATATATGAATAAGCTAAATTTTCTTTTTTTTTCTGTCTTTTCGGCTAGATGCTAGAGGGTGGTACGAAAAGTTCTCGGCCTGACAAAGAAAACACAAGATTTTTAAGAATTTTTTTTTTATTTTTCAACATAGACACCTCTAGTTCAATACACAGCAGGATTGCATTTAAATACATAAGTTTAAACATTCTTGAAAAGCGTTCAATTGACTGAGTTTTTGATTTTCTCAAAATCGGCTCTAAAGATTTTGATTAAAATTTAAAAATTAATTATTTTTTAAATGCTCTTTAAAATGTATATTCTCATTTTGACCTCCAAATTGTTTGAAGCACACTTTAATCTTGTACTTATTCTTGGGCGAAACTAGGGAAGTGCCCCCCCCCCCCCCAGAAAGCTCCCTGCCCCAAGAAAAATTGAGAAAATATGGGGCTTTCCAGGCCCCCCGAAGGATAGATAGCTGGTCCCTGTCCCCCCCCCCCCCCAGTTAAATTCTCAAGTTACGCCCATGTACTTATCGGAGTCCACTGTTAACAAATGCGGCAGCCATTGAGCAGAAAGCTTTTTCATGTCCAAAACATCATGTAAAATGTTTTGGGCACGGTCGAATAAGATGTTTCCAAAATCAGCAAATTCGCGTATCTTTTTCAATCGGCGATCATTTACTACGGCATTGTGGATTTTTGAAACGATTTCATCCGACCACGTTTGAATTCAACTGCCCAGAATGACATTAATAAGCAAGTGATCTGATAAAATAATGTCATTATTATTGACCGTGTAAGGAGCCCTTTAGGATTTTTTTTTTAATGATCATTAATTTTTATTCTGATGTGGTTTTGGTTTTGAACAGAGATAGATAATAATAATAATAATTATTATTATTATTATTATAATTTCGTCTCGCTCATGAAAAGAAAAAAAAATTATAAAAGAATTTAAATAATAATAAAAAAAGTAAAAATATCTCCCTGAAAGTAATAACCAATTTTGGAGCTAATTTTTTCATGAAATCATAATTAAAAAATAAATTTTCAAAATTCGAAAAATAAATATATAATGAATTATAATAAAACTTTTAAATAATATTGCTCTCAGTTATAAGACTGAGGAGGCTTCAAAACGTGTATTTCCTTCCAAATTTCAACATTGAATTTTTGGCAAGACCTTTTTCTTGATATTAACCCATATAGGTAAGAGAAAGTAAAAAGGCATTTGTGAAAATAAAATGCGTTTTGTTCTGGTGCTAGGATCTCTATACAATCTATTAATAAATAAATAATACTTTAAGCCTTATGCATTACCCTTATTCATTAAATTCCTAGAGGCCAATGCTCGTGTAATTAGTTAATTAATCATTGTCTTTAACATTTTGCTTGACCAAGGATAATCTCACTAAATAAATAAAAAATTTAGATAGATTGCATGTACCTAATTAAAAAATATCTTTAATATGCAATAATACTTGTTTAGGCTTTTTCATTAAAAATAAATCATATAATTTATCATTATCCATTTCTAACGATAACCTTCCTTAATCATCTCTCTCTCTCTCCTGGTTCATTGGGAGAGGTCTCCTCTCAAGGACTTAGAGGGGGAATTTGAATTATCTTTTGATATTTTCTTTTAAGTGAATCAATTAAAAGAAATTTCGGAGGTCTATTATGAATGAATATTTAATATGATATATTCTATAAAAAATTTTCTTTTTGCAAACATTTCTTATTATAAAAAAAAAATTATTATCAACTTTATCGAATCCTGACAAAGTGGTTGTCACTTAGTGCTGAGAAATTTATGTATTGACTAAATAGAAGCGCGGTTTAGATGGCCTGAGATGACGAAAAAGAACTTAAACAAAAAAAAAACTAGCAAAATATTAATAATAAATTAAAATAATTAATAACATATCGAACTATACAATAGGACCTTAGAGGGGATTGGAAAACCTTCCCCATTATTTTGATTGAGAGTACTGAAACTTTTTGATCAAGATGACATTTTTAGGAAAAATAAAGGCATTTTTTGACATATATCGTGTTTTATTTTAGAGCAAATATTAATACAAAAACTATTAATAATTACAATAAATTACAACCTGATTCAGCATCCATCATCAGGTTGATGCATTCACTTGAATAATAAACTCAATCTGGCTCAGTTAGTGTTCATTGTAGAAAGTGAATACATTAACTTGATGATAGTTGCAGAATTAGCAGCCAAAACGTTTATTTTATTGTAATTATTATTTGCTAAAATAAATCAAGATTTATGCTAAAAAATGTCCTTTGTTTCAAATAACAATAATTGTGAAAGGGTAAAAGCCGGTTGCTTCACATCTAATTAACTAGCTATTCCTCGGATAAGCTAGTTGACTATGACGTTCGAGTCTTAAGGTTAGCTAATCGTATTATTAAACTTTATAATATTTATTTTAAATTAATTTTAATTTTTAATAATTTTTATAAATAACAACTTTATTAAGTTGCTAACTTGACAAAACTTTCCTTATACCTCACATAGCTAATTATATGTGAAAAAACTCATTTCATAGGATCCTTGATATGTGATTAACGGCTAGGGCATTAGCTTCTGGTACCAAAGGATTGGCTACCAATCCAATCGTAATAAATACAGACGGGGTCTAAATGGCCTTCAATGCCGAAAAAGACCTTAAAGCAAATAAAAAAACTCGTAGATTAAGCGTATTCTCGATTTGCTAGTTGACTAGATCTGAAGCAACCGGCCCTAAATCAACCCCCCCCTTTAAGTTGGTATTATTTTGATATTTTAATATTTAAAGAGATATCAGATTTTAACACTTGGGGTGGCTCGATTTTTATCTCAATGACTTGTAACATATTTTTCACTATAATCTTTAATCAAATTTAATTAGCATTACGAAAGAAAAAGTTTTACCTTTTACTTTTATCCACCAAACCCTACAATTATAATTGATTATTGTTTTTTTAACACCACGACCAATAAAAATAAAATTTTGCCGTACAAAGGCGGTAACTCTACGTTATAATTAAAATTTATTTCTTTAATTAAAATTCCCTCTATATTTTTAATTAATTTGTCCAATAAATATTAATTAAACGGCAAAGAAAGAAGTTCGAATCCGTTTCTCTCTCTTTGCCCTTGAATTTGAATGATCTTTCCAGGCACTAGTTTAGTTTAGTAATTGTCTTATACTACTAATAATTATTCATAGTCGTAAAAAACATCAATAGGAAATATCCTGTCAATAAATCTTAGTATTTAAATATATTACTCTGGATATAGATCCTGTATCATGAATATATTTTATTAATTCTTTTACATGCGACTAAATTCAAATTTTACAGCATTTTAAGTATCGAATACAAGCAAACTCCAGAGGGCACGTGGGGGAAGAGAGAATTTTTTTTTTTAATAAAATAATTACATAAGATATATATGTTCTATATAATAATAATGAATTAATAATATCTACCAGAGAAAACTGACGACCGAAAAAATAATTTATTTAAAAAAAAAAATGAATGTTATCTTAACATTTGAGGCCATATATTGTAGAATCCGTCTTGTATTTATACAAATTAATTGGTTACTAATATAAAAATTGTTTTTATTCTGATAGTCTTTTTATGAATTAAAAAATTTTTAAATATTCATTTATTTCTTTTTTTAATTGTGTTTCAACTAATTAATAAATATATAATATCAATAATTCTTAAGGCCGATTTACACGCTACGATAAATCGTACAATTTATCGTAACGATCGAATTGTTTCGATATATCGTTGGGTGTAAGCATGACATTGTAGACATTTATTGGAATTGGATTAATGATGCCGGCCGGCATCAATTTATGCAAAGCGTAACGATTTCTCTCCGTTTGCATTGAAGTCGATAGCTGTCGACAACGAAATATGGCAAAAAATCGATAAATCGTTACGATTTATCGTAGCATGTAAACCGGCCTTTAAGAATAATCAAAGCTCCCAGGGCTAGACGCAAAGCCCGCCGGAGACGGTCGTTATAGTTAGTCTTTTTTCAAATAAAATATAGAATTTTTGAAAATTTATTTATTTTCCTTCGACTTTTAAAGTCAGTATTAATGAATTTTTTTGGGCACAGGGTATCGGCCTTATTCAATTTAGAATATAAATATATATTTATATTGATAGGAGTCAATTCTTTGCATATATTTATTTATTCATATTAAGGAAAATTTTATTAAATTCATTATCTATTCTTTGGAATATTTTACCGTTAGAATTTCTTGAATGACTATTAATATTTCTATTTTAAAGAAATAGTTCTAAAAATGTTTTTAAGCACAGGGCGGTGCTTCAATAAATCACTTTCCCATTTGAAAATGAAATAATATTTTTTTGGAAAGTCATTTAAGATACCGTAACGTTATTTTTCATAAGAAGCTATAAAAAAAGTCCCATTTTATAATTGTAACCATAATAAGCTCAGGGAGAGAATTTTCACTTCCCTTGTAACGCAACAAAAATTTATTTATCACATAGATGATGAATTTATTGTTATAATATAATTGTCTTAAATAAATCATTATTATATTTGTGTCGTTTATGAATATCGGAAAGACTTAAAAATAAATTAATAAATAAATCATTATTAATATATAAAATATATTGGCTACCATTTGGTTTCAATAAGTTTTTTTTTAAAATTTTTTTTATTTAAAAAAAAAAAAAAAAAAGAGAAAAAATATATATATTTTTTTTTATTACCCCCCATAAAACCAACCTTGTTTAAAAATACAGACGCGCTGTATAAATCGTCAGAAGCTGAAAATGGGTTTCAAAATTTTATTTTATTCTTAGATTTAATTAATTTTTATCTAGAATGCTGTGCCATATGCATAATTATTGAATCTTTTGAATTTTTTCTCGCGATCTATGATTGTTTGGATGGTTGCGGTTGCAAAAGTTGCAGGGGTTAATATTAACTATTAAAAAGTAGAGGCCCTGTTAGCTTCTATCTCTCAATTTATTTCACAAATGGAATAATATAAATTTATATAAAAAAAAAAAAAATAAAATAAAATAGGTCCAAATTAATTTAATCATTTATTTATTTTACAAATTATATGTATTTTTCTCCAAATTTCAAAACCACTCGACCTCTAACCGCAGCGTGTCTTTAATTACTTTCTTTTTGCTTTATATCATGTTTGTTTGAACCAATTTTTCCCCTTTATGTTGAACACACGGGTGTTTGAATAGAAAGGGACGTTGACCTGGCATAACAACTCTACAGATCGCGGAAATTTTTTTTTTTAGGGGGCGGAATAAGATTGACTCCTGAAGAATATTAATATTATTATTATTATTTTTTTTTTTACATAAAACACTTTTTTCTCACTCACACTCACATTTACACAGTATTTTCGGTAACTTAGGCCATTTAAGACTTTTAACGATACTCGTATTTATAATATACATTATATTATAAAAAATATATATTTGGGGTCCAGGCATTCTTATTTAAGCCATTTGGACCCTAGGTATAGAAGGTTAGCACGCTAATCACCTACACCAAGCCCGAGGGCATTTATATTAATATCATATTACAAAATAATTTTAATTAATCTTGCCACTTTGAACTTGATAAAACATGTTACGTATTTTATTGTCTGTCTTTTATTAAAAAAAAAAAAAAATAAGGAAAAAATTATTATCAAAAAACAAAAGTAATAAATAATAGATAAAGAAAATACTAAATATTTGAAAGTACTAACAATTAAAAAAAAATATCTATTTTTCTGAAATGTTCTGAAATTTTCCTTACTATTTTCTGTGTAAGAGTCATGAATCAGGGGCGTATATAGGGAGGAGGGCCGGGCTCCCCCCCGAAATTTCCCAAACACATATACATATATAGAGTTATGCAGACATCAGCGCAACAAATTTTTCCGCAGGATGGATATCTTTGGTTCCACAAAAGAAAAAATGTTCCTCAAAAAATTTCGTGTGAAAAAAAATTTAGTTTCTTAACAAAAAAATTTTCCTCAGAAAAATTTTCGAGTTCAGCCCCCCCCCCCCCCGAAAAAAATTTCTATATACGCCCCTGTCATGAATTAATGTGATATCTTCACAAACATACTTTGTATTATTGTTATCTTTATATTTATAAAAGCTTTGCCCACTTTTGTCGCCAGCTCTTCTCTAGACTGTTAAATTTACAAAAATTAAAAGAGAGTAAAAAGGAAGAGTTGAAAAATTTTTTATCGATGTTTCGAATACCTGAGCGCTCATCCTCAGAATACAATTGAAGTCCTGATTCCGGGTTAATTTACATACAATTATTACTAAATTTTAACAACTTAAATTTACCTTTGGAATCTCTTTCTCATTTCAAAAATTTGTAAATCTTTTTTGTAAATCTTCTTTTTCGGCATCGCTGTTGAACCAATTGATTGGTAGACAATTCAATTGAAATAAATTTTTGCCATTTGAGAGGGGATGCGAACCCCTAACTTCCCCCTCGTTTCTAACCAAACAAGAACTCTACCACTACAAAAGAATTTGTAAATTGTCAAAGCTATAAAAATATCATCAGATGTTAGAATCCTCAATTTTTAAAATATATTAATTATAAAGTAAAAGTATGAAAATTTCGCAATTGAAATCACTGCGATAAAAAAAAAATATTTATATTAGAAGGCCTGAATAAATTAGAAATAAAAAAAAAAAAGAAAGAAACAAATTTGTTATTCTTTATGGGTTGGGTATATCCTATAGCTCAAATGGCGCCAGTTTTTGATATATTCGAATTAAGTAGTCTAATATAATACGAAGGTTAACTGCAAGCATCGAAGGCTGATGGTTTTCCCAAACCCAATATCTCTCACCTCTATCTAGATGTATATATGTCTGTGTGTGTTTGCTTTTTTTTATTATATAACATTCTTTAGCCGCGCCTATGAGAACCGGCAGTCCCAGTGCCAGTCCGAGGGCTATTTATATACTTTATATACTTTTATACATGTTTGACAAGAGAGCAAGTAACGTGGGGGTGGGGAGGATCACCTTGAAGAACAAAAAAGCCACGTAAACGTACACACTCACACAAACACTAAGGACTATATAATTCATTTAGATCAAAAAAAAAATTCCAGCCATAAAACATTTAACGATGACAAGATAATCCAGCGCTGAGCAACTTTCAGGGGCACCGCAGAATGCCTAAATATTCTCCCCGTAAGAGTGCGATGAGGAAAAATTTAAAAAAAACAATTTCTCTTTATATAAAAGTAAATTATAAATATTAATAATTTATTTTTGAAAGGACCGAAACAAAAAAAAATTTTTCTGGAGTTCGAACGATCTCCAAAAATGAAAAATAATTTCTTTCAGCGTTTAAAATTTTAACACTATATTTTGTCCTCAATATTTTCAATGAAAATTTTTCATTTATTTAATTTTTGAAGTTTCATGACTAAAATTGAATTCAAATAGCCGAATGCGGTACTGTGGTCCTGTAATAGGGCATACCGAGTATACAATAAAAACCATAATAAATCTCTGGAATAAAGAAAACGCATTTTATTTCTTCTTTTGACCTACTTATATCGTCTCAGAAAAAACTGCAACAACCAGATAAACTGAATGCAGTAGCGTATCCAGGTGGGGGCGAAGGGGAGCGCTCGCCCCCCCCCCCGCCCCACGCGCATCAAGCTTTTGGCGCCCCTCGCGCCTCTGGATTTTCGGCTTATTCCCAAAATCTCCGGGTATTTTTTTTGAAATTTCATAATAAAATCATTTTATATCACAAATCCGGAGAAAAATTACAAATAAAAACAGATCGAACGAGATTCGATTACTAAAAAAAAAAGTCGGACGAAAAACGGCGCCCCAGTTGAGCTTCGCTCCCTCCGCCCTCAAAGACTAGTTACGCCGCTGACTGAATGCCGCCCAAAAAAAAGGAGAATGTCAGTCCCCTGTTTTTTAAACACTAACTAGACCAATCAGAGATAAATTTACGTGATGTTCCAAAATGAAAAAAAGGACTTACAATTTTTTTTTCTTTTTTTTCATATTTCTGTTAATAAATGGAAATTAAAATTAATAATAATTATTATAAACTAATACCTCGCCTTCAAAGAATCTTATTAGAAAATGAAGTCCGAAAATACATTATGACGGTAGTAGAGTCTTCGTATATGTGATGTGATCCCCTTTGAGGCCACGGAGAGAGTACTAAAATAAACTAGATTCACTTTATAATCCAACAAGTTATTTTATTATATTTATGAAACTAATTAGGCTAATTATGATAATGAGGTGACCTATTTTTGTTTTTTATTGAGCGGAGTAGGTAAATTCAAAAATTATTTTAAAAATAACAATACTCATAGTATAATTTTTTAATTAAGTTACTTCATAAAAAGTATTATAGAAATTAAAAAAAAAAAAAATTCTCTATGGTGAAATTTCAAATGATTTGATGCATATAAATTTCTTGTTGCATTTCCCAAATGCAATGTTTTTACTCTCTCTTCTAATGGATGACCGCATTTATTTTTTAAAAAGATACAAAATAAAAAAATAAAGAGAAGGAAGAAGAGGAGAAAAGATAAAGTGCATTCAACTCTCCTTCTTGTTGAAGTGAAAGTCAGCGTGAGCGTTCCTTTCTCCCTCTCAACATTTGGTGAAACCCAAAGATGGAAAAAAGAAAACATTAAGAGACATCTATAAAGTGGACCGATAACGACAACGTCCTTGCCCAAGGCCAAGCACTCGGTTACACAAGTATTATCCTTTGGAGAAGTCAAATCAAAAGCAAGGAACATGTCCTATTTAATCAATTAACAAATAATTATTTAACTTTTCATTTACAACAAGATAAATAGTCAAATTTTATATACTGTATAACAATTTGAATATTAACGTTAATAAACCTAGCACATGATTGCACCTAATTGCCTCTATACTCTTATGTTTCATAATTATTTATACCAATTGATCAATGAATTTTAATCCGAACTCACACCTCCTGACTTTTAAAGTTATCTAATAAATGATATTATATATTAAAAGACAAAATGGGAATAAAATTTTCTCAAAATTAAACTAGATTTTTTTTTCTTTTTAGATCCTAGCCAATGGTCGAGCGATGATGTGCGTAACTGGCTCTTATGGACCCTCCGACAATTCGACCTTGGGTCAGTCCCTATGGAATATTTTTCAATGGATGGCGCATCTCTCAGCTCACTTACGGAAGAACAATTCCAACAAAGAGCCCCTCAGGTAACTATCCTTAATCCCTAATATTACTTTCTCGGCATATAGAAAAATATTTATTTATTCTATCAATAATAAACAAGCAAAATAATCACATTAATTTATTATTTCTAGTGTGGAAGCACATTGTTTGCTCAGCTTGAAGTTTGGAAAGCGGCGTGGGTACAAGATGAGCCCGCATCCAGTTCAGCTTCAGGTGCGACTGCATCCTGGGACATAAAGAGCACTGTGACGTCATGCAGTGGATCAAGTGGTGATACTTCTGAGGGTTAGATATTAATTTTATTAAAAAAATAATAACAAAATTCTTGATTCCAAAACAAAATATCTTTGCGCTTGCTTAGATCTATAATTTACTTTGTTTTAGTTTGTTTGGATAAAAAATATCATTTTTTTTAATTGAACTATAATTAAAATAAAAATTTTATTCCAGATGATGACGAGGAGTTTTCTAGTGATATTACCATGGCATCGCCACCAACATCCCTGGCTCCAAGTTCAAGTCCAATGGTGGCGAGTCCATCTGCTTCTATAAGCTCCCCTTCGATGGCTAGTACACCCAGTACGCCTGTTTCAATTAAGCCAACAGCGTCGACTAGTACAAGCATTAAAACGGAACAGCCCGAACCCTCAACAT
The DNA here is from genome assembly GCA_023213315.1 of Euborellia annulipes. NCBI lineage: Eukaryota > Metazoa > Arthropoda > Insecta > Dermaptera > Anisolabididae > Euborellia > Euborellia annulipes. Next base: position 44,302 of record JAKCPI010009549.1, on the reverse strand, counting down.
CATCTTCTCTTGTGCCATCGCGACCTCCTCGAGGTACATCAGCCTCAACTTCTACTTCCACACCGAGTACAAGTGGCTCTCATATTCATCTTTGGCAATTCCTCAAAGAACTCTTAAGCGCCCCTCAAATTCATGGAGCCTGCATTCGCTGGTTAGACCGCGAAAAGGGAGTTTTTAAAATTGAGGATTCAGTCCGTGTGGCACGTCTCTGGGGAAAGAGGAAAAACAGACCTGCCATGAATTATGACAAATTATCACGATCTATACGACAATATTATAAAAAAGGAATAATGAAAAAAACAGAAAGGTCGCAACGACTTGTTTACCAATTTTGTCACCCGTATAGTCTTTAAAAAAAAGAACGGAAAAAGAATTTAAAAACAGAAATAACGATTAGAAACTTGTGATTTCTGTTTTTAAATCTAATGACTCTTTTAAGGTGATGGGATTTTTATTTAATTTACATATTTTATTTATAATATTTTAACAAACAGTTTAGCTGGCCTACTGTTTCATTTTTAATAATTTTATAATAAGAGATATATATATTCTTCCAAGAAGTTCTTGGGAGTTCAAGAGTAAGCCTTATTGGGCTCTAATATAAGTAGATTTTTTTTAGTTTTAGATGTAATAAAGTATTTCAGGCTGTGCCTGAAATCAATCAACGGGAGGTAATTCCCGTTGTTTATAATGGAAGGTAATTTCCAATAAGAAAATTTTATTTAATTTCACTGCTTAATTCAATTTTTTAATTGAATAAAGTCCAACATATTTCAAATCCCGTGTGGGTTTTTTTACAACCAGCACCTTGGTAAGTCCTCGAGTGCGGTTAAAAAATCCAGGGATAATTGAAATGGACATTTGCAGTGAATTTTTTACCCCATATATCCATGATATATCGTCTCCATGTACGTTCAATGAACAATTTTAACTATTTATGATTAAAATATCGATACTATTTAAAGAAAAGATTTTTATTAAGCAAGCCAAAGATTTGTAAAATAAATTTGAAAATTATTGATTCAAACAAATAATTTTATATTTGCAATAGTGTGCAATTTTTATTTATTTATTTATTTTTTTAACCCCTTTTGGGCAACATAGTCCATTTAAGGGCTATTAATTTATTTAAATAATTTCATTATATTATGGGACGTTCCACACGCTGATTGCTCGGGGTCACCAATCCCGAGCTTTCGCCGTGCTTGGCATCACTTAACTGCAACGATTTTATTTTTTTTTTTAATTATTGATGAATACGTTGCTATTATTGCTTTCATCTATTGTTGAAATGTTTTCGTTTCTGATTTAACTATAGTCATTGTTAATTTGTTGAGTGCATCCAATAACGTCCCGAAAATATCTGATGTGATGTGATTATCTATTACCCTTCACTAAGCTGTAAGTAAGTCAAAAATTTATATTATAATAAATAAATTAATAATAAATTAATAAAATTAAAAAAATTTTTATTCATATTGCATTGTTGCAATTGTTATTTATATATAACCTAAAAATTCTTTTAATATCATGTGTATTCTTGAAAAATAATTTAATCCAAAAATCTTGTTTGAATCAATTCCAAATTTTTATTTTTATTTAATGGAAAGAGCTTTTTATTTATATTATTTATTTTATCGATATTTTAATCTTATTTTTATTTTTATATATATTTATATTTGGATTGCCATGGTAAAATGGATGACCAAATTAATGATATTTATGATGTATAGTAACACATAGGCTATAGAATTTTAGTTTTTAGGAATTCTTTTAACTTTGTTTAAAAATCACATTCGGTTTTTTCATAAATAATTATTTCATATATTTATTTATTTATTTTTAAAACTAAGTGGACAACAATAAGCTTATTATAAAATTAAAGATTGAATTAATTAAATTAATTTAATTTAATTTTTAAAATTATAATTCTTGGATCTTATGAAAATAAAATAAACATTAATTATTTATTTATTTAATCAGGATAATTTATTTAATAACAATTTTTTAATTTTATATACTAAATGCATAAATTATTACCTGTAATTAAAAAAATATACAAAATTTTATTATATTTTAGAAATTAAAAAATTCAAACAATTTTTCAATATATGAAATAATTTTAATTTGCTCAAAAAAGAACGAAAAGATTTGAAGATTTTAACTCAGGATAACTCTGGCCGTTTCTACTGATTTTTGAAGATATTGTTGTTTTGGATATTAGGCCTATTATACAAATATTTGTTTATTAATGTACACATTTGTATAAATTTATTAGGCTATTATTGGGTCACTTTTTTCTTCTTTTTGGTGCTTGGCTTTTTCTCCTTTTTGTTTTACTTTTTTTTAAAGTCATCTGATCATTTGTTCATTTAATCAAAAGACAAATGAATTTCAGAATGACTAGAAAAGATCTCAAATGAACGAAATAACTTGGTTTTAGTCTCAATTTCCTAAATAAATTGGAAATGTTGATTAAAAATAAAGTTCTTAATTTTTATTTATTAATTAAAAAAAAAAAAAAAAACTTTCAATTCATTAACATTTTTTAATTTTAAATTAAAATTTGAAAATTTATATAAATATAATTTTTTTGTTACTACTAATTTTTAAGTACAATTTTGGTGTTTATTATTAATTTTGGATTTATATAAAAAGCTGCTCATAAAATAATGTAATGATGAAGATGTTAAAAAATTCTTAATAAAATGTTTTATTATTAATTTTGTATAATATAGATATTTAAAGGTGATTGATAATGTAGCTCGCTTATTATAATTTATTAGGTGGCTAGAATTATATCCACATATTTCGCAAACTTATAGAGTTGAAATTGATGAAAGTCCAGGAAGACTCTAAGTTTCCGAAATATTTGGATGTACAATTGTCATAATTACCTAGCCAGCTAATAAATTATAATAGCCCAATTTCCAAAAATGGAGATTCGTTTATCATCTTTAATATAATTCCTCAACTTCACCTTTCCTCGAAATAGTTTTTATACTTTTTTACAAGGGTTTAATGCCGTATTCAGCAATCCCCCGAGAGTGGCAAGGGTTAGGTGAGAATGGCGTCATTGGGGGGAGGGGGGGCAGGAGGGTATTTGCCTCCCCCCCCCCCCAAGGGCTCTGATTTTTTTAAAATTTTATATTATTTTAAATGAAATACAGTAGAGTCCCGGTAATCCGAACCTCGCTAATCCGAACTTCCTGTTAATCCGAACTCTTTTGCGTACGATTTTTTTTTTTTTTTTTAAATAACCGCGTTCACACATCACGCAAATTAATGAGTTTGTTTTTCTCTTAATTAAACGTAAAAAAATATTATGAAATATTTATTTAGAGTTTCATATCACCGACAAGTTTCACGGTTTACAACGTTATAAATACGACTTTATTAAAATTAAAATTAAATATACAAATTAAACACTAGGTTATTTGTTTCAAAGGTTTAACCTTTGAAACAAATAAAGTGTTTAATTTGTATATTTAATTTTAATTTACAAAATGTTTCAACGAGAACCAACGGTCGAAAGTTTAAATCTTACGACTTTATTATCTAATTATTAATAATAATATAATATATATAATAATATAATAATAATTATATTATTAACTAATTCAACCTTATAATTCCGGTTAATCCGAACTTCCCGATAATCCGAACGACCCTCGGTCCCAATTAGTTCGGATTAACGGGACTCTACTGTATTTCAAAATATATCTACGAGTATATTTAAACTGTACAAAATTAAACAATTAATTAAATTAAATATCTTTTGAACAAATTTGAGTACCTATTTTTAAGGAATTTTTTTTTTTTTTTTTTAATTTCACAAAAATTCATTTCATATCACAAATCCGAAGCAAAATTACAAAAAAAAAAAAAAAAAAAAAAACGAGATTCGAATACTAGAAAAAAAAAGGTTAAATGAGTTAAATTCGTATAGCCTACCAAAAAAAAAAACTCGAACAAAAAACGGCGCCCCATTTGAGCTTTGCCCCCTTTGCCCCCCCCCCTCTCCCTCCCCCTCCCCCCCGACCTCAAAGGCTAGTTACTCCTGTGATTGAAAGTCATCTTATATTCTCAATTAATTTATCAAAAGGTGATTAATTTTAAATTCACATGTCCCAACTTTTTAATACCCGATTCTTTTTTTTGAATATTCTTTTTATACGAGTTTAAGCCATGATAGAGAGTGACCTCATCTAAGCGATAATTTGATTCTTTATTTCTCCCTTTGATTTTGAGTTCGTAAAAATTTTTATTGGCCTACGGGCTTGGTCTAGTTGGTAGCGTGCCTACCTTCTATACCGAACGTCGCGGGGTCGGACCCCAGGCATTCTGATGATTTTATTTAAGTCACTTGGATACCAAATGGCTTAAATAGAAATGCCTGGACACCCAATAGATATTATAAATAACGGTTATAGTCAAAATCTTAAATGGTCTAAGTTGCCGAAAAGACTGTGTGAATGAGAAAAAAGTGTGAGTGTTTAAAAAAAAAAAAAATTATTGTTAAAAGAAATTCATTTCAAAATTCGCGCTTTATTATAATAACAACTAAAATTTGTTTTTTTACAAAATAAATTTCAAAAAAAAAAAGAAGCTATAATTATACTATCAATGATATAAATATTTAAAATAGGAAAGTAAAAATAATAATTAAAAAAATAATTTGTATCCTTTCATTTATGATTTTATAACATATAATAGATAATTTTATTAGTATATTTAATAAATAAATATAATTAACAAAAAATTTCTCTAAGGACATGCATTTTTAATAGAAAGACTTGGAGACTTGACTTGTCATTTAGTGACTTTTTTGTTTGTTTAGTTACATTTATTTTCAATCTCTTAAAGTGAAAGGAAGGAACGTTGACTTTTCTTTTCTGGAATGTGTTTCTTTATGAGAAGGTCTCCAATGTCTTGACAAAGCAAAATACAGACCTTGACTTAAGAGAATTATTTTTCATATGTTATTTATATTTTAGCTTGTGATATTAAAAAATATTTAGCAAAATGAATTTTTTGCATTTGTGTATGATATTAGTCTTAATTGGGTCAACAAACGCTGGTAAGCCTTTTGTATTAATTTTTTAAATAAAAAATATAAAAAGACCTCAAATAATAATATATGTATTAATATTTTTAGTGAAATTAAGAAGATGTTTTTCGTGTAGATCGAGAGGGGATCAAGGAACATGCAAAGATCCTTTACCTCAAATTGATAGTACTGAAGAAAATTTAGGAATTGAAATAATTCCTTGTGCCTCTGGATGGTGTGGGAAGACCATTGAAGGAGGAGGCAGTTTCAGAGAAAATGGTATTCTATTCTTCATTTTTCTTTTATTTTAGTGGGAATTTTTATTTTTTTGAATGGTCCAGATAAAATTGTTTGATTTATTCAATTTATATTTTGTTGAATTTTTTTTTTCTAGTTTGGTACCCGTATATGTACTTTTTTCTTTGAGATCTAGTTTAAAAGTTTTATATTTTATCTTCTTTTGTAAAAAAAATTTTGTGTGAGGGAGCTCGTTAACCCTTTCTGAAAATACAAATTCATTTTTATGATAAAACTATCATATCTTAAGAAAATTTACACTAGATTATATTATATAGGTTTTGTTGTACCCTTTCTAACATATAGCAGCGTGGGCAATTTTTGAGTGGGACGATTCTATGTTCTTTTGAAATAAGTTAAAACATGTATACCACAGGTATATATATAAATTTATATACGTGGATGGTTTCTGGTTGACATATAGCCCGATGGGAAGTGGGATCGTTGGGACAAGATAAAAGTGCTGTGAATCCAAAACGTTGATTAGTGTGAGGCATGGGCGTTCGCAGGGGGGGCAACCAGGCACTTGCCCCCTCCCCCCCTGAAAAATTAAAATGATACAAAAAAATGTATAAAACAAAAAAAAAATGCAAAAAAAACCTTTCTCATTATACATCCACCTTGCCGCGGTGAGAAAGCTTTAAATACTGAGAGATGTACAACATTATTAATCAAAGTACGTTTTTTTAACTTATCTGGAAGTGACTTGCCCCCCTCCCCCCTGCAAAAAATCCTGCGGACGCCCTTGGTGTGAGGAGAGATCTTTAATAAATTTTAAAAAGCCTGAACATATTTCCAACTGACAATGAGTTTTAATAACATCCACCTGATCATCACTTCATATTTATTAAAATTGGTTATTCATCATCGCTCAGGGGCCCACATCTTGTGGGTACGTGGATGGCGACCACGAGCTGCCCGAGCTGCATGGGCGTAACTAGAGAATTTGGCTGGGGGGGGGCACCATGGGACCAGATAACCTCCGGTGGGCCTGGAAAGCCCCATATTTTCTCAATTTTTCTTGGGGCAAGGAGCTTTCTGAGGGGGGGGGGGAGGCCACCCCGGCAGCCCCCTAGTTACGCCCATGCCGAGCTGGGACAGACAGTCCTTCAGTTCTTTATATGTCTCTTCCTTCCTATTTTCAACAGGCGTCAGACCGTGCGCCGGGCCTGCTTGCCCTATTTCTTTCGGTCGCAAAAACGCATGATAGGGTTGGAAGGAAAAGAGTGAGGTCCGCCGATCCCGTATATCGGGAATGGGGCGAGGACAGAAGAAGAAGAGTTCATTAATTTCTTCTATTTTTTATTTTATATTTGGAATCCTAAAAATTGATATACCATGAGCAAAAAAATATATCATTAGTCGAAAAGAGAGGTTGACTTTTGAACAAAAAGTTCACTAAAGGCCGGCTGCTTCAGTTCTAGTCAGCTAGCAAACTTATCTAGCGGATAGCAAATCATCAAATTTGTAAATAAGAAGAATTGGGCTCCTATTTAGTTACATGATTAGCTTAACTAGATGTGAAAAGAATCGAAAGTTAATAGTCAATTAACTTATCCGATAGCTAGTTAATTAGAACTGAAGCAACCAGCACTAAAAGAAAAACAAACCATAACCATACCAAAAAAAATTCTACAAACCCCTTCCAAAGGCAATTCTGGCTACGCTATTGTTATATATTCTCTAATCCAGCTGTTTCAAACCGGTGGGCCGCGGGCTGATTGGAACTGGGCCGCGGACGTCTAAGGATAGATCTAAATTATAAGTAAAATTATTTAATATGTCTTCCACGTAAAACCTACACTGCTTTCCCTCCAAACTAAAAATATTTATATAAAATTATATATATACACTGGACCTCAGCGTTTATTTTTTACGGAAAAAGTGTGCCGGGCATCAAAAAAGGGTGGGAACCACTGCTCTAATCTAAATATAGCTCTATATTTTTTTTATTTATTTTTAATATAGATTATGACCAAGCTACGCATCGACAATGTCTTCAAAGAGGACCCAGCGATGAGGAGGAAAGATGTGCTTATACCACAATCAGAAATAAAAAAGTTTACATGTGTTTCTGTCGAGGGGATTTGTGCAATGGCGGATCCACGATAGAAATAAACTTTCTGACAACCATTGTGTCTATCGGCTTCTCCATTTTTATTGGCATTCTAACAAGATAATGCTATAAATACTGCCCGTAGAATTGTATATATCACAATACAAACTGTCAATTTTGTTCTTTTGCTGACTGAATTGCAATTGAATAAACAAATCAAATTTGAATCGTCAATACCGAAAAAAATGCGAATTTTTCTAATTTAAAACATATTTATATAAAACTTCCTTTATAAATATTGTATTTTATAACAAAAAATTGTAAAAAAATTTTGTACATAAATTATTTGAATATATGTAATTTAATATAAATGAATTTTTTTCTATTACATTCTCTGTTTATCTTGATAGTTACTAAGGGTGTTGTATTGAAAATAAAGTATAGATAGTTTTACTTTGTATCGTATCGATAGGAAAGTATCGATACCAGTAAAGCAGGGGCGTATATAAGGGAGGGGGACGAGGGGGCCTGCCACCCCCTCGAAATTTTCTAAATGCATATAGCCCTATAGAGATATAGAGACAATAATGGGTCTCGCCCCCCCCCCCCCTCCCGAAATGTTTGCTCGGCCCCGCAGCACGAAAATCCCAGGTTCCGCAAAAGAGTGAAATGTCCCGCGAAAGGCACATGAAAAAAATTTGAAAAAATTTTGGTTCCGCGAAAAAGCAAAATTTTTCGCAGAAAAATTTTTGAGAACAGGCCCCCCCCCCCCGAAAAAAATTTCTATTTATGCCCCTGTCCCTAATAAATAAATAAATACAAAAAATTACGCTCAGAAGTATTTTATTTTATAGAGGGTGAGTTTTAGGGGTGGATTAATTAAATAAGTCTTTTAAAAATTATTTCACTTCGAATATATCCCTAATAAATAAATAAATACAAAAAATTACCCTTAGAAGTATTTTATTTTAGAGAGGGTGAGTTTTAGGGGTGGATTAATTAAATAAGTCTTTTAAAAATTATTTCACTTCGAATATATCCCTAATAAATAAATAAATACAAAAAATTACGCTCAGAAGTATTTTATTTTATAGAGGGTGAGTTTTAGGGGTGGATTAATTAAATAAGTCTTTAAAAATTATTTCACTTCGAATATATCCCTAATAAATAAATAAATACAAAAAATTACCCTTAGAAGTATTTTATTTTAGAGAGGGTGAGTTTTAGGGGTGGATTAATTAAATAAGTCTTTTAAAAATTATTTCACTTCGAATATATCCCTAATAAATAAATAAATACAAAAAATTACCCTAAGAAGTATTTTATTTTATAGAGGGTGAGTTTATGGGGTGTGTAAAAGAAGTGAGTCTTTTAATAGTTATTTAATAAAAGATATTTAGATTTTATTCCCAACTGAATAAATCCCCGTTAGTTTGTTTGCAAATGAAAAGTATTTTTATAAATAGAGAATTTATTTGATAATAGAGATTTTACTTGGGCGCTTCGAGAGCAATCTGTTTATGCTCTCTTCGTTGCTGCCTGCCTGTCTAGTTAAATTCGAGTCGTGTCATGAGTCACTCCGTTCGTCTCTCGCGTGTGTTTTAGTTTCTTTTATATTGTGTTGTGTTATTTGTGCAATTAAGACGATCATCCACTCGTTTGGTCATCTTATCATTAAGGTATTGAATATTTCTTTATCTCATTTGCATAACGGATTAACTAACATTTTATATTTTCACTTTTTTTCTCTCTTTTTAATATACTCATAATATTATCCAATTTGTAATTATAACACTCTGATAAAGTATAACACCCAGGGAGTGAGAGGGTGTAAATCACCCCCTTCTAATAAACTAAAATATTATTTTTTTTTAATAGATAAAATTTAAAAACAAAACTTATTAATTAATTCACTATTATTAACATTTTTTCTTTAATCGTATGAAGTCCGTTCTCTTTTTCTCTCCATCCTCCCCCACCCCATGACTTTCTTAACAAAAACTTTAACTCTTCTATTAAAATTACTAATTAAATACTTTTTTTTAATTGAAAAATTAAATTCTTAAATTTCGGCTATTTCTTTGTTATTTGTGCAAAAACGACGTTCGTTCACCCACCAAATTCACGACTCCCCGTTTGATCATCTAATTATTAAGGTATTTAATAAAGTGGGATGAGAGAGGGTGTAATCCACCCCTTCTGAGACACCAAATTACTTATAAATAAAATTTCAAAATAAAAATTATATTTTTTATAAAATTCTTTCATCCAATCAATTGGGGTATGTTCTCTCTCCCTCCTCTTAACAAGGGCGGATCCAGAGGAGTTTTTCAGTAAGGGGGAGAGGTAATCTGGTGTGAGTGATTGCACACTACACAACTTTCTCTTACTTTCGGTAATTTAAAGTTGCATTCTGTACTTGTTTGCCAGATTTTTTTTGTCGAAATAGATTTGAACAAACAAACACCCCTACTGAGCTTTTTGAGGGACCCACTTTTTTTTGAATTAGGGACCCTCAAAACGAGTATTTTCTTTAATATTCTCGACATCGAATTTTTGACATGATCGCAATATTACATATATAAGCTTAATATATTTTCACTTTTTTTCTCTCTTTTAATATTCTCATAATATTATCCAATTTATAATTATAATACTCTGATAAAGTATGACACCCAGGCAAGGGCGGATACAAGGGGGGGGTAAAGGGGGTAATTACCCCCCCCCCCCCCGAGATTCGAAAAAAATACCTTTTTTTCGCAAAAAAATTTATTTTCAATGTAAAATTTTAAAAATTAATACTTAAAAATTTGATGTGTATTTATATTCTGGCAAACAAGTACAGAATGCGCTTTTAAATTACCGAAATTAAAAAAAAATAGTGTGCTGTGCGACCAGTCACACCAGATTACCCCCCCCCCCCCGATTTTTTAAATACCGTATATCCCTGAACTGAAATTTTCATTAAATTTTGTTTTTTTATCTAAATTTTATTGTTTTTACTTGAGCCCTGAGGGCCTCGGGGCCTCTCAAAGAGAAATTTTCATTAAATTTATTACTTGAGCCCTGAGGGCCCCGGGGATTCAAAGAGAAATTTTCATTAAATTTTTTTTTTATAAATATATGGGGACCTATGCCGGCTCGGCGCCTGGGGCAGACCGCCCCCTTCGCCCCCCCCCCCCTCGGTACGCCACTGTCTTAAACTATTTTCATGTAAAGTTTTATTGATAGGCTATTTTTTAAAGAGTATTTAGAGAGTTTTTAAAGAGTATAAAGTAGATGGGCTACATTATAGAGTATCTAAAAAATAATTGATTTTTGAATTTTAATCAAAATGGTTAGAAAGAATTTTGAGAAATCGAAAAAAACTGAAAAAGTACATTAGTGAAGTACTAGTACCCTTTGGCTGATGTGATTGAAATTTCTTGAAATACTTCCGACATAGGTACTTGGCTTAAGTATAAAATTTGAGTATCGAGAGTTTTTTCGTTTTTGAGTAATTCCCATTAACCCACTATTTTGATATTTCACTTGAAATTAATTTAATTTATTGTGAAAAAAATCTTAAATTTCAAGAAGATCGATTCCAGTTAAAATATCAAAACATAATGTTTATGTAAATTTCTCTGAAAGAGATTTTATTGCTTTTAAATGCCTGTTTTATTGCTTTTCTTGAAATTGCCATTAAAAGGAGGCGATTCCCTTTTAGCTTGAATTTGACGTCATTTTCACCATCATTTGAATGAATTTCACCTGAAATATAAAAAAATGTGGATTAAATTAAATAATTCAATAAGGAAAGAACTCTCGATACTCAAATTTTATATTAATTAGAATGTACGGAAGGTTATTCTTTTGTATTCAGGTGGCGATGAACAAAGAATAAAAACAATGTGTTTTTTTATGTACGATTTATTGGCTGGCGACTGTAGCTACAGTTTCGAGGTATCCCCCATCTTCAGGCCTGTGAACAATTTACATATTACAGGTTTACAGCTAAAATTAAACAAGTTTTTTTTTCTCTCAATGTTTATTTTATAAATTTTGTACTTTGGCTAAGTATTCATGCCCCAAGAATGGGCAGGGATTTCATTCCATTCGACCTAATAGTACAATTGGCTTTAACAATTTTGTTTAAAAATCAATTATATTTTAGATGCTATTTAAAATGTATATTATCGATACTTTTTTCTTGTCCCTAATTATGGGAAAAAATAATCGATTATTCCGATTAATCCATTATTGGATCCGGACAGACGAAAAAATAATAGATTATATCTTTTTTTTTTATTTAAATTTCAATTTTTCCCTGTCGCGAAAATCATTTGACCTTTTTTTTTAGTATACGAATTTATTGATAATTTTTTGCATCGAATTTAATTTATTAGTTTATTTAAATAATTAAAGGCCGTAAAGAAAATGTTAATTTTACGAGAGGAAATTAAATTTCTAAAATAGGCTATTTAATTCAACCAAATCTCAAAAGATGGCAGCACTTGTACTGTTTCTTGTTAACATCCATTTAGGCCAATCCTAAGCCCTTGGCTAGCTGACCTGCTCTTAGTTTTCTTAGCAAAACCAAAAAATTTCATATTTTTAAAATAAATTGTAGATGGATGTATTGATGGCGGTCCATTTATGGACTTAATGTGATCAGGTGGCAATTTGAATTAATTTTAATTTTTTTAATTAATAGAAACTTTTTTTTTAAATAACCAAAATTGCAATTCAGCCAATGATTAATATCAAGTTAAAATGGTTTATTTTTTGTACTAACACAAGATATGGGTGTTACAGAGTGGGGTGTATGTGTTGTATGCGCCTGTTTTTTCACAGCCCCCCCCAGGGCAGTAGCGTAGCCAGAATTTCTGCTTGGGGGGGGCCCAAAATTTTTATGAACCCCCCCCCCCCTTCTCCAAGAAACTTAAACTGGAGAAATTTTTTCAATAATTATAATTAAAAAAAAATTTTTTTTTTCTTGAAATAAAAAATAATTTTAATACAAAATTCATAAATATTAGAGATTTTTTTTCAATTATTTATAAGTTTTTTGTTAGATTTTAGAATTTATGAGAGTTAATAAAATAATTATTTTAAAAAAAAATCATTAGGGAAAACAATAGGTATTTTTTTTGTTTTGGAGAAGGCTTTGGGGGGCCCGGCCCCCTGGGCCCCCCTGAATACGCCACTGCCCCAGGGGTCTTGAGTCCTGATGAGACAGACGTTGAGTCCCCCGAAACGTCGACTGTATAGTGGAATAAAATTTGGCCTGAAAATACCTCCAGCATTTTCATTTGTCGTTCATCTATCTACTCCAGGCTTTCCCAACCATCATAATGATAGCCTAAAACTCCCCCCGCAATATTCTCTATCCATTAAAAGAAATTTCCCCCCTAGAGCCATTCCTAATGATTGGATATTTTACATATTATATATATCATTTTACTCGGGAGAAAATCTAGTTTCTGAATATATAAATAAAATTATAGGTTATATAAGAAAAAAAATATTGGTCCCCCTAGAGCCCCTCCTAATGGTCTGATGTTTACCAAAAGCTTTTCAGTTCTTGGCCTCTACCTAATTTCAAATCAATTGAACAAATAGTTTTTGAGTTTTCGTTGACGAAAAAAACCACACACAGACACACACACACACACACGACATCATTCCAAAAACTACTTAAATGGATTCAGGGGATCTCAAAACGCATTTTGGCAGCTTCAGAAAAATTTCGATTTTTTTTACGATTAGGCCTACACCTACCAACCTACGGTAGATGGGCAAAGTTAAAAATATTAATTTTATAATTAATAAATCTTTCAAATGGAAAATAAAAATTCTTCCTCACCCTTGGGGAAAATTTTAATCCATATTTCACAGTCTTCACCCACCGCACTAGTTTTTTTTTTTTTTTTTTTTTTTTTTTTTTAATTTTTTACTCGATTTTAATAAAATTTTTTGCCCAGAGTGTTAATAATTTGAAAAATGATATTCCACACCTCAGAAAGTTCTTCGGACCCTTGTGCTGAATTACTTAGACCATTCATGTCCAAATTTGATGAAATTTGAAATGAAAGATCTGAGTAGAATAGAAAAGATGAAGATAAAAATCGTTTGAAGTACACTTTATTGATCTACTTTTTCAGTTTTTTTCGATTTTCTCAAAATTCGCTCCAACGATTTTGTTTAAAATTCATAAATCAACTATTTTTTAAATTCTCTTTAAAAAGTATATCAGTGACAATTTTCGTGGAATTCGTTTGAAGTACACTTTACTAATGTACTTTTTCAGTTTTTGTCGATTTTCTCAAAATTCCCTACAATGATTTTGATTAAAATTCATAAATCAACTATTTTTTAAATTCTCTCTAAAAAGTAAATCAGTGAAATTTTTTTGTGAAAATCGTTTGAAGTACACTTAACTGGAATCATATATAGCTCAGAGCCATCTTCTCAAAATTCGCTGCAACGAGTTTGTACGAGGTTGAAATTTTATATTTAAGTTAGGCACCCCCTCCCCCCCCCCCCAAGGAGTAAAAATAAGCTTTTGAACCAAATCGGCCAAAAAGTTCTAATACTTTTACTGATGTACTTTTTCAGTTTTTTTTTTCGATTTTTTTTAAATTTTATTTAGGCTATAATAACAATTTTTGCTCAGGGGCCCACATCTTGTGGGTACGTGGATGGCGACCACGAGCTACCCGAGCTGGGACTGGCAGTCCTATTCTTTACATGACTGTCCCTTCCTTCTATATTTTCAACAGGCGTCAGACCGTGCGACAGGCCGGCCTGTTCAATTTCTTTCGGTCGCAAAAAACCCATTCCTTTTACCCCTTTACCGCCGACCCCGCACCGCGGAAATGATAAAGGCAAAGAAAAAAGAAGATGAAGAAGGCTATAATATCAATTTAAAATTTCCACTTTGGAGACTTAAATAAAATTTAAGGAATTGAGAGATGGATCGATAATGAAAGAATCTTAGATTCTCTATTCTCTCTTCCAATCTAAGCTCATCCATTAATAATAAGGCAGCTTAAAGTGGACTAAGGTGGGGGGAGGGGAGGAAGGCTCTATCCTATCTCCGATTATCGATTGTCCCAAGAGAGGCGGACGAACAGACCGACAACTCACCTAGTGGAAGAGGGGAGCTCCAATGCAAATAATCTCGTCGAATGAAGATATTTTTAGTAATAACCCTTCTGTTGTTGATCTGCAAAGTAATTCTATTGTAATTTTATTGGATATATGTTCCGAGTAGTATTTTTACTTTTTCTTACCTCTATTTATATTAATTCTATATGAGAGTAAGTATTGGATTCATGTCAAAAATTCGATGTCGAGATTTTGATGGATATACACGTTTTGAGGTACCCTGAATCCAAAAAAGAGGTTTTCGCGACATGGTCTGTCTGTCTGCCTGTGAACAAAATATCTAAAGAATGAAAAGAGCTATGAGGTTGAAATTTTATATTTAAATAAGATACTCCCCGTGACGGGATACGAAGCTTTTGAACAAAATCGGCCAAAGAGTACTTTACTGAGCTTTCCATTTGAAATAGTTACAATACCAGCAGTCACATTCTAAAAAAAAAAATACCACATACTGATTTGTTGAAAACTGATAACAATTTCAGATGAAAAAGTTTTTGAAGTTATTAAAACCAAGATTGTTGACATAGATGTTTATTTATTCGATCTGATCCACTAAGGGATTTTTGAGCGTTGGTGTTTTTGAGTGTGATTCTCTTGCCCCCTTGAGGTGGCCCTGTCTGGAGATTTTGGATTTATCTCTTAGGAAGCTGGTGCCTCGATAATTCATAATCGAAAAAAAACAATAAGGACAAAAAGCTTCTTTTTTTTGCAACATTTTATATCTGAACCTAACTTACGAATGAAAATCATTTAATCTTTTTTTAGATTTAATATATGAAAAAATATTAAAAATTATGTGTCAAACAGTTCACCACTCTTGCAAAAGATGGCAGTCTAGTCTAACAGCTGATCCCCTATTAGCCTATATCTGGCCTATATTTATTTATTTATATGCTTTTATAAAAGATACATCATACATAATAACATTTATAAAGTATTCATTCTTAAAGGGGCCCTTACACGATCAGTCAGACTGTCAGTCTGACTGAATCAGTCCAACCGTCAGTATTTTCTTCATTCAAGTATAATTTTACACTTATCATTCAGACTTCCAGTCAGAATCAAGTTCTTTTTAGCTCATTCGACTGTGGGAAACCACTAATTTTTCTTCTTGACTAAACTAACTTAGTTTCCTGCCACTAAGTAACAATGAAAAATCAAAAGAAAATTCCCATCAGTCCTTCAGTCTTGCCCATACACTTCAGTCAAAACGCCATTCCGCCCAAATACTGACAGTCTGACTGATCGTGTAAGGGCCCCTTAATATTTCATTGAAAATCAACTAAATGCATTAAATTATTAGCTATCATTCTGACATCTCTTGGCAAATTTTCGTAAAAGGTTTTTTTTGTTTACTTTTGAAGACACACAACGCCCTCTTATCGGAAAAAGCATGCGTAACATCTACCTCCTGAGCCCCCTTAATAACCCCCTGATAACTCGTGATCTCCACCACACACTTTCAAGATGGGAGCTCTTGAATGTGTTTCAATACAGTATTGTTTTTTAAAGTCAGGAACCCTAGAAGTTATAACCTGAGTTTCATTTTAAATATTCATATCTTCAAAAGTAATGTAAAATTGTAATTTTTTTTAAGTGTTCGGGAAAGTCCCATTTCGGCCAGCTTACAATGAAGAATTGTAATTAAACTCTATAATTCCTCAGATATTGATTTCGAAAATTGTATTTTTCATCCAGTCTTTTATGAACACAACATACAAAAAGTCTCTCGTTACATGTGCGCAATGCAATTTCATCAAATACCAAAACAATATACATGAATTTTTCATCCTCAGAATTGAATAAAATAAATAGAACATAGGTTACTAATACTACAGTATTTAAGTGCCTGATGATTATTTGTCCCATGTTATTATATTATTAATGAAGTCTGATCACATTGCGATTTTTCATCATTTTTCACGATCTTACTTCGCACCTGTTGGTTGGGGAGCCCCCTTTCGAGGGAGGACCTGGTCCCCCTGGTTCCCCCATCATGTTCGCAGGTGTGTGGGGTGTAATCCCCCCTTGTCCTGTGGGCAGCCGAGAATCGACCGCTGGTCAGTCAGCCGGGTCGATAAAGGTTCACAAAGACACAGGCAGTACAAGCAGACCAGAACAGGACGACCAGAGCAACTCACCTGCACCCTCCGAACAACCAGAACAACGCTAAAACCAATTATCAAAGGGTTTTGCAACGCACCTGACCATCATGTATCTGTGGAAATTAAGTGAACCTGTCGATCATTATTAATTGAATTTCGAAACATCGCTATTTCATGTGCATAGGGAGTGGAATTCGGTAAGCGATCATCAATTAGTACCTATGAAATAGAAATTAGTGACATGAAATTAATAAGATAAATGGGGTAATGGAAATTTTATCTCAGGCAGTATTTTTTAAATTTGAAAATTTTACATACTTTTTTAAATTTTATCTGAATTTGACAAAAATTTTTTAATAAATATCCTTTTCTATTGAAATTAGAAATGACTTTTCTAGCCAAGTTTCTATTTCATACACCAATGCATATTTTATTCGTTGAAAATTTCTACCAAATTATGCAAGCACGTGGCTGAATTGAAATTTTGCTTAATTTTACCCAATATTAAGCCTCAACTATATTAGTCATCAAAGGGAATGCAATCTGAATCACATTTATTAAAATTTGGGAGCTGGAACAAATTCTTAAATTAAAATTTCATCAAACAGATCAGTTGTTTAAATACAATTACGAGTGAAATTTAGTGGAAGGTGGAGGTTTCTTTGCAGTTCAGAAAAATATAATTTCTTTTTTCAAAGTGTTTTCATGTCTAAATAAATGTAGGTTAAAATTTTTTCTCTTGTTCTGCAAAGCTAAACCTTCCGCTAAATATAAAATAATTGAATTATTTATACTTTCTCTTACCTATATATTTTTATCAAATATTTTCCATAAATTGAACTTTATTAAATTACTTCGTTTTTTAAAGTAATAATATAATCAAAACTCGATTAGCTGGATTCACGGATAATCGGTGCCCATTCGAATAATCAAATACAAATTTAAAAATCAGTAGTGGCTGACTGAACTTGTCTCGTTCGAATAATAATTCTGGTTAAATGAATTTTCTCCTGTTTTTACTCCTTTAGATCCAATTTTGGATAAAATTCGAAAAATTTCCAATTGATAAGGAAAGGTAAAGGCCTTTTCGGTCCATTAAAAACAACAATTTTAATTTCTTCCAGACCAACAGTTTCGGTCGCTAATGCTGCCAGTCTTCCTCAGTGAGGAATTTAATTCATATTTTAAAATCTAACTACCTAAGATATTTTCTTAGAATTTATGAATGGCGGAGGTTTATTCTGCTTATTGCAGGTTGACGAATTTATAATTAAAAAAAAAAAATTATTGTCGGAAATTTTATTGGTAGACGATTGATTTGCAAATAAACAGTTTTAGTTGACCATCATCAGGCTTCAGAAACAGAATAAATTTTTTTAAATGTACCAATTCAGGTATGTCAGTTAGGATTTTCAAAATAGAATTATATCAGTGATAGTAGGAGGAACGTTTTCAGAGTCCGTCCCCTGTTTTTTTGCAAAT
The DNA here is from genome assembly GCA_023213315.1 of Euborellia annulipes. Taxonomy (NCBI): domain Eukaryota; kingdom Metazoa; phylum Arthropoda; class Insecta; order Dermaptera; family Anisolabididae; genus Euborellia; species Euborellia annulipes. The sequence goes on along the minus strand of JAKCPI010009549.1, from coordinate 26,160 downwards.
TTAGCACAAAAATTCCATAAACCGGCGCTTTAAAAAAATTTCTCTCAATAGAAGTAGCATAAAATCTCTGAAAAGAGTGAAAAAATTTTATCGATTACTGAAATATAAAGGCTTATCGGTATTTACACATTCGCCTCATACTGTAGTAGATATTCGCAAGTGACATTCGCACTTGCGTCCCCACAACGCGAATGACCTTTGCGTTCAGTTCATAAAACCGAGGCGAATGGTCTCTCTCTGTCTGTGATTAAAATGAATAACACAAAACAAAAAAAAAAAAAAAAAACAATTTGATAACTAACTGTAAGATAAGAACTCACCAAATTTTTCAATAAAACCAGCTAAAAAGTACTTGATATCATTGTTTAGTTTTTTCAACAATTTATCTATTATGTGATCTTTGAACTGTTGTTTGGAACTCAGTTTGTTCTTGTGCACTAAATGAGTCACATCGTTCACCTTTTTTTCTTCATCTCAGACCACTCGGCTGATCTACCGTATTAGCGGAAAGAAAAAAAATCGTCTTCCTCTTTTTTACACCTTTAGATTTATGTTAAGACTTCTTTTTAATTTATTTATTATGGTGTAAAAAAAAAGTGAACAAAAAAGACATTTTCAAGGACTCTAATTAGACGTACAATTCAACAATAATAAAGAGTTCACGCGAAGGTGTTATTATGGCTGGCTCTCTCTTTGACATTTCCTATTGAAAAATCTTGATAATAGATAAACAGATAACTTATCCTTTTTTATATTTTATAAAATGGTTGAATGAACATAAAACAAAATCCTTCATCTCAGAATCAAGATAATTATAAAACAAAAATTTTGAATCAAGTATTACCCGAGTTGAAATTTAGGTCTTTTATCCCTCTGGCCTTGAATAGGTCTGATTTAGAGCACTTGCTCCGACATTAAATCCTGAAATCATACCATTTACTAATAGGCCCTAACTATTCCCATTAGGTCCGACTTTGGTCCCCGAACTGGCAAAAATGGAAATTTGTACCATTTCGGGTTTCAAATTTGGACCTAATTTAACATGCAATAGATCTACTTTGAACCCTAAGTCGGACTTTAAGAGGCTCAATGTCTGACTTGAATTTTGACTCGGGTACGTAAGCAAATAATTGACTGTTTTTTTTTGTTTTGTTTTTTGGAATGGGTGCATAAGATCCGAAGACCTATAATGACCAGTGGTCACATGCAGCCAGGAGGAATATAGTTTAAAAAAAAAATAAATAAATAAAGGAGAAGCATAAAAGGGGAACTCAACTGCGGGAACTGAGAAGATGCCTGTTAAAATTAGACTTGAAAGTCTGAAGATTGTAGGTTTTGGGGAAGATAGCCTGTTCCAATCTCGGTAGGTCATGAGGACAAAGGAAGATTGGAATTGACTAGTTCTGTTAGTCGTGATCTGAACAGCATTGGGATGTCGGGACGATGCCTCTCCCTCCACTTTGTTACCAATAATAAGAAAAAAATTAACCAATTGCTTACATAATTCTTGAATGGGCCCCAAACCAGACCAGATAACAAAAAAATTTACGTTCCAAGCAAAAAAAAATTTCCTTTAATTGTATTGGTTCAACTTAATAGTGGTGGTTAATTTCTACTATATTATTGGTGAACTAAATAGGTGCGGGGTTTAAATGACCTGAAAAGTTCTTGGGAAAAATCTTTATACACTCAGGGCCTAAATATGTAGGGCTAAATTGATGGCTACCACGAGTTACCCGAGCAAGAAATTTTTATTCCCACTCTCCTGTGAGTATTTTCTTTGCTGTCAGTAATATTGGTCAGGCATTACGCTGTTTTTTCATTCCCAAAGAATTTCATAAAAATATCAATTCCCGTTTTAACCAAAACGAAAATTTTTATTCGTAGGCAACACACAACATCTTATAAAAAAAATTGGCCCAAAATCTTAGCTAATTTCTCCGACGAAATCGGCCTATGAATAAATATACTAAGCATGTCTTTGTTGGTGTGTAGGTCTCTATGGCCTGTAGCAGCGACGGCACCTTGGGACGACGATGCACGTGACTGAACCCGGCGATTTGACCAGTCTCCACTGGCTGCAAGATCTCAGTGTTGTCAGGCTCCTACCTTGTGGAGCGGCGGCGGCGTCAGGTGTGGAAACTTCCACACTTTCTGTCGTCGCCGCCAGCCGATCCTCCTCCAAGACACAAAAGAATGGTAATAGTGTAGGAGTTCAGGACGCCAATTGCGTCCCGGAAGGACCTCCAGTCGACTATCGCAAGAGTGCAGCCAAACCGCCCTATTCCTATGCCACGCTCATCTGTATGGCGATCACCGCCAATGGCAACAAAATCACTTTGGCCAGGATCTACTCCTGGATTCGGGAGAATTTCCTCTATTACCGAACAGCCCATCCCAGTTGGCAGGTAATAGTTAATTTAGCAAGAGTGGCGTATCAAGGGTTCAGGCACTAATCAGCTGTGCTATAAATTTATTTTTCCTCAATACATTTTTTTGATATATCGGCTGCAAAAATGACTGGTGCAAATGTAATTGTAATTAAATTAATTTAAATCTACTTGATAATAATTAAAATAGTTTCGGAACTTTTTATTTTCTCTCTGATTGACTCTTTTTTGATTTTTTTTTTTTTTAAAGCATTCCACACTTTTTCTCATTCACACTCACACTCTCACACACATTCACACTGTCTTTTCGGCAACTTAGGCGTTATATATGATAATATCTATTGGGGGTCCAGGCGTTTCTATTTAAGCCATCTGCTATCCAAATTGCTTAAATAAAATCATCGGACTGCCTGGGGTCCGAACCCGCGACGTTTGGTATAGGAGGTAGGCACGCTACCTACTACACCAAGCCCGGGAGCCTCCTTTTTGATTAGAGCCTCTGATACGCCACTATTTTAATACACTTACTTAATCTAAATAGAATATAGTCTCTTCATGATTAGTAAAATACGAGTATCATTAAGAAAAAAGAAATAATCTACCAACAAATTTGAAGCCATTCTTAAAAAAAAAAAAGATTTTGATGGTTAAAAGTTTGCATTCGGAAGATTTTGTTCTTCGATATGCATATAATAAACCTCTATTTAAAATTTGTTTAGAGGTTTAATAAGCCTGAAGATCATTTGATATTTGTATTCACTCTACGAGCAGTCCGCCCGCCCTTGTCGAACTGTGGTCACTCGAGGGGATTTCTGCTCCCTCTGCCTCCTCCTTCTGGCCACCTGACCCACCTTTAACGGACCCTCGCAGATGGACATTAACAAATTATTTGTAGATTTATATTTCTTAAAAACTGAGAAAATATTTAATTTTCAGAACTCAATTCGTCACAATCTTTCGTTGAACAAATGTTTCGTCAAAGTACCTCGAACCGAGGGCGAAAAGGGCAAGGGAGGATTCTGGTGTCTAGACCTAGATCGGCTTGAACAAGGTCGGCGAAGTCGGCGTCGTCGTATCAAGCCACCGTCGTCGTCTTCTTCTTCAACAACGAACGCGAAAAAAGTCTGCACGGATCAAGCGATGAGCACTACAACCCCCACGACATTGACGGCCAGCACCATCCCATCTACGATAACAACGACAACAACAACAACAGTAACGTTTCCATCAACGTGCCCTGGGGCGATTTCGAATCCCACCCTGGCAACATTGACGCCCCTTATGATGCCAGCCCCTCTTTCTCCTCCGCTTCCTGTTCCGGGGCCGTCAACATCACAAGACCCGGTAGGCGAAGGTGTCATCGTGGAACCTCTGCTCTTAGCCGAGGATGACCTAGCCACTCTCTTTCTTGTCGAGAGTTGGGACGAGGAACTCTTAAATTCTCTTTTGGATTCCCTTTAATATTCTCTAGTAAGATTAATCTAATCAATATTTTATTTATTTTTGTTAAATCAATCAAATGGAAATAATCCTAGATAGATTTTTGTGTTTGCCTATTAATAGCCAATCAGATTGCACGTTTGAGGAAAGAATCTATCTATTCTAAATAATATACATCTCTATATTTCTATAAAAAGCGTTCTACTTCACCACTACTTCTCTCTCAAAAGTTTTCTTTTAAATACAAAATTGTTGAAGGAAAGGGCAACTCAATAAAATAGCTTAGAAATTATTAAACTTAACATAAATCCAATCGTTATTTATTACTGGAAGTTAGGCAACCAAATCGACTAACTCACTAACAGGTCTATTCTCTAAGCAAAAACGTTAATTTTTATTTCTCCAAGCAAAAATGTTAACTTTTAACATCTGTAAACAAAATTCATTCATTTTAACACTTCCTTGCCTCAAATACATGGGCGTAACTAGAGAATTTGGCTGAGGGGGGGGGGGAGCATGGGACGAGCCATCCTCCGGGGGGGGCCTGGAAAGCCCCATATTTTCCCAATTTTTTTTGGAACAGGGAGCTTTCTGGGGGGAGAGGGGGCCACGAGCCTTCTGGGGGAGGATCGGGCCCCCCCGGCACCCCCTAGTTTTGCCCATGCTCAAATAGCTATTCTGTAAGCAAAACTTTAAAGCCAAAGCGTTAACATTTAGTAAATAGTTCATGGCTGGTCCGTTCTGGGGAAGCCCTGAGATAAAATTAATCAAAATATCCCTTAGTGAGTTAGCCAAATGGGCTGCCTAGCTTGCAAGAACTAAACACGGACAAATATAAAAAAAATTACTCTTTTATTGACTGTCCCTCCTTAGTTAATTTTTTTAAATTAATTTATACCTTAAAAAAGCTCAAATGTTCACTTTAAGGTCAAATATAATATAAAAAACTGTGAATTAAAAAAAAAGTTTTAATTTAAATATCGGAATTTCAGATGGTGGGAGGCATGACGAGGATGTCCTTTTTTACAAGAAAATAATCGTGAAAATCGTGAAAGTTTTAGAGTGGAGATTAGATTATTTCTGGAATTCCGAGACCGTAAATTAAACTTTTTTTTTTTTTAGATAATTTCTATTATTAATAAGTTATATATAAATTATTATTAAAATAATCCGTCCAAAGAAATATATCATTCCTGTTGAGAATGGCATTAAAAGTGATATATAAAAATATATCCGTCCAATAAAAGCTCATTTTTTATCGGCGATCTGGAAAGCACGCCAGTATGTAAAATAAAAATAAAAATTTGTAAAGTCAGCTTTTTATAAAAAGTGGTATGAAATTTTGAAATGGTCCTCAAGGGGAGTTTTGAGAAACCTAGAAACCCTTTAATTTATAAGCTTGTCAAAAATTTTTTTATAATTTTCTTCAAATTTAGGGAAATTGGGGTAGAGGGAGTTAAATAATAATTTTTACTGATATTCTTTGTTATTTATTTTTAGATAATTTTTTTTTTTGCACTATATTATATAATCTAGTCATAGCAAAGGTGGTGCCATAGTGATAGTCTATATTTATGCAAGTTATGAAATTTTTAGTGTGATAATATAAAAGTAATCTGGTCAACTCAAAACTTGCAATTTAAAATAATATTTTCGATTTTATATATTTAAATTGATATTTTAGCTAATTGTAGTTTATTAGTCTCCAAAGTTGGACTCTGCCCAAAATTATTATTGATGATTTATTTTTTACTATTTGATTTAGAGCTATAATTATAATAATAATAATTTTCATTAAAGTGGGAATAATTTTTCCTACAATTTAGAAAATATCAATTTTGCGAGTTTAAGTTATTTATCTTAAACCTTAAATAAAAAATATGCGGCACTCGCGGGAGTTGAACCGACGTAGCCTCGTTTTCGACTCCCGCAAGCAAGCGCTTCATTTTTTCTATTATATTATTTTAAACTCGTAAATAAAATAAAGTTATTTACGACTTTAAAGTAAATAACTTAAGATCGCGAATATAATAAAAATAATATGAGCTGATCATTTTGAAAGTGAGAGAAAAATTTCATTTTTTTAAAATAAAATATTGAAAGTTTTACTTTTTAATGATTTTTTTTTAATGAACTTGTCTCATTTTCTAAATAAAAAGCTCATATATACTTAATTTGATAAATTTTCTATTACTTTCTCAATAAATTGTATCTACAATAGAGGAATTTTCGGAATTTTATTAATAATATTGAACCATACTTGGACTAAATGAAGTTCCAATTTTCTACAAAGCTCTCTCTGCAGACTGAAGAAGAGAAATGAAACAGGAAAAATATGAATGTGAATTGCTGGAATTTATTTTCGCCAACCGGCTCTGAAGATGGCAAGATAAGGGGCGGAAACGTCAGCCTGCACTGCTTTAATTTCGCTACCAAAAATCTTGAAGTATTTTTTTTTTTTTTTACTCGGTCGTAGAAGTCTACGCAAATGATTCTTTTTGTATATTCCGGATCCAGACTGATTTGTACGCATTCTATTTGACCGTCCAGGTCCCGTCGTTTTGTGACGATCACTTTCTGTACCTCCGCTTTTTACCGGATCTTGCTTATCTTCCGAAAATACCTCGATTGTAGGAATAAATATTTTTAATAATTAATTTTTTAAAGTATTACTAAAAATTTTCTGATCAGTTCGGTCAGAAAAGTTTTGAAAAATATACTTTATAAATACAAGTAAAGAATAGATCATTATTTATTAAGAATGATGTGTTTTTATTTTTATTTAAAGAATTCACTTAGCTCAGAATTTAAGAAGTAAATTATAATTACTTTACTTAAACTAAATAAAATATTCATAAAAAGAAAACGAATAAAGCTAAAGGTCCACAATCGGATTCAACCAAAAAAGTAATTAATTAATATTAAATTTTTTCTCAAGTCATACATGCAATCTTTTTTTTTTATTACTACTACTTGGAGATATTTCCAGTAGCGTAGCCAGGATTTCGGTTTGGGGAGGGGTCCAAAAGTCTGAGTCCGAGTAGTAAAAACCTTTTTGTATTAGATAAAATAAGAATTATAAAATAAATAATTAATTAAAATTCTCTTCCAACTTAAAAAAAGTGTTATTTTTTTTGCGAAGGCTTTGGGGCGGGTGAAGTGGATGTTACTCAGACTTCAGTGCCCCCCCCCCCCTGAATACGTCATTGGACATTTCGGTCGTAACTACAGGCCCTTCATCACTCACACTAAAATATATTGATACAATTAATTATACAAATAAATGTTTAACAACCAACATAAAAAAAATATTTATTAATTGTTGGAGTTAGGACCGAAATGTCCCCTGGTTTCAGTAATAAAAAACTTGAGAGAAAGTATATTTAGATATGTAAAAATCTTAGCTTAGTTAAATGATAAGAAGTTAGTCTACATTTCATATGTTTATTTGCTTCCCATTTTAATTAAGTTTTGATCCCGGTTGGTGTTATCTTCACAGCTGTTGTACAAAACAACGACTGATTCATTTTGTTTTTTTGTTTTGCTTATCTACACGTACATATCTCTGAAGATGATCCTGAACTAGATCGAAACGTTAGCATGATGGGAAGCAAATAAACCAATGAAATATTGATCTTATCATTTATTCAGAAAAATATTTATTTTCATCTTTACCAAATGCCAATAATTTTTCAATTTTAATCTTATAAAATGAAATGCATTTTCATTGAAGTGTAAGGCAATAAATTTTCCCGAACGAAATGTATTTAAAGATGGAAAATAAAGAGTATTGAACAAAAAATTAAAAGGCCGCCCGCTAAACAGGCAAGCAACTTGGTTAGTTGCAAACGCAGGCGCAGAGTCTATTTTTTGTGCAAATTTTAGAGATTTTTGAGAAAAATACTTTATCTTTGCAATCTTTCTTTAACAAAAGGCCTTAGACTTATATTTAAAAAAAAAACTTATTAGAAGTTGGCAATAAACAAAAGCAATATTTATAATAAATATTTTTGCTCAAATTTAGTTAAGGAATATAAATATAAAATATTTATTTATTTAAAATGTCACTTATGTTTATATTATATAAAAGTTACACAAATACACATCATTTGTGTATATGATAAAGAATCCGTCCTTTTGTCCTTATTATTCACATAAGCTCAAATATAATTTTTTTAATTAAAAATTGGCTGTTATTAGAATTTTTTTTTTGTTTAGATTGAGATTTGAGGTAAAAAGTAAAATGAACGCGAATCTTCTATATTTTTTTTATTAGATAAGAGGCACGGAGTGTGTGTGTTGAAGCACTCCTCTTCCGAGAAGCACCTAAAAAAATAATTAAAATATATAGAGCACAAATAATTATTATGTATAGAAATAAGAGTTTACAAAATTAAAATTATATAAAGCAATACACTTATATTTATTATATATTCACATTTCTGGAAATGATATTTGTAAAAAAGAATATTCCAATAAATACAATAATCTATGGTTGAAATAGAAAAATTAATTTTATTTTTGCTTAATCCTTTTTTAGTGGAACTTTATTTGAAACCCCTGTGAGCTCGGGGTTCAGAATAGACTCACAGTAGCCATGCTTGTCGTAAAAGGCGACTAAAATGGACAGGGCCGGTTAGTGCGGGAATCTAGACACAATTAATTAATTTAAATTACACATTGATGGTTAGGCGTATAAGCCCTCAAAAAATTTCATAACAAATTCTAATAACCTTATCGTCGAGGTGGAGGGTTTCCCTCAATTTTTTTCGGGCTTGCGCCTAGCCGGGGAGCTTCGCCCCCCCTGGACCCCTAGCCAGCTGACTGCGGGCCCTCGCCTGCGGCGTGACCCTCTCCTTTTCTTTTTTTTCAACACTCACACTCACACAGTCTTTTCGGCAACTCAGGCCATATGAGACTTTTACGATAACCGTTATTGATTAATAAACATATTTGGGGTCCAGGCATTCTTATTTAAGCCATTTGGTATCCAATTGGCTTAAATAAAATCATCGGACTGCCTGAGGTCCGAACCCGCGACTTTTGGTATACGAGGTTAGCACTCTAACCCCTACACCAAGCCCCGAGGGCCTCTCCTTTTCTTAATTATGAAAAAAAAAATTGATTCTGATTCCAATCCAGTGCCTGCTTGAGGATTTGTTTACATTCATAGAATACATAAATGGAAATTGGCCCTGATTTAAATACAGTTAAAAAAATATTAAAAGCCCAATGTTGCATTCCACATTCAAGATGGACTGTTCATTGGAGAAGATTAAAATTAAATATACAAATTAAACACTAGTTTATTTGTTTCAAAGGTTTTATTTTTATTAAAACCTATTTGTTATTAATATTAGGTAATGATATTCTGAATAAAACTGCTATTAACAGCCGCGGTGTGCGGGCAAATGTCTGCTTTATATCAGACCATGTCCCCCCCCCCCCCCGGGTGGCTGGAAATCTAATTCAATACATATATAGGATAATGAAAATTTATAACATTTTGCCCTTCAGGGGTTATCCAGAAAACGATTATTTTTTTTTTAAGAGGCCGAAATTTGCCCTTTTGTCTAGAGTGCCAAAAACTCTAGAGCGGGTCCTCATTTTATTCCTTTTTGTAAACTCCTACGATTTCGATTTAAAATATTTAACATTTAAGAATCAAATAATTGTATATCTTCTTCTGTCCTTGCCTTATTCCCGCGACGAGGGGTCGGCGGACCTCTCTTTTTCCCTCTAACCCTATCATGTGTTTTTGCGACCGGAAGAAATAGGGCAGGCCGGCCCGTCGCACGGTCGGACCGACGCCTGTTGAAAAGAGGAAGGAAGAGACAGATATAGTACAAAGAACTGAAGGACTGCCTGTCCCAGCTCAGGCAGCTCGTGGTTGCCATCCACGATGTGCCCACAAGATGTGAGTCGATAGAATATTTATAAATAGTGTATAACAAAAATTACAATAAGAGAAAGTGACTCATTGTGATCATGTATGAAGGAAAAAGAATTAGATTATAGTATTTTATTAGAATTCTAATATCACATTTTCAAATATTATAAAAACATTAATTCCATTTATACAACTTTTTGAGTGACTAGAAAAAACTACAAAGTCCATAGATTTCTTTTAATTTTTTTTATCTTTTTTTCTCGCTTAAAATCACTTTTCAAAAAAAAATAAGAGAAAGTAAAAAATGATTGGTGAAGTTTATATTTTCTTTTGTAAATTAAAAATATAAGGTTATATGATTCAATATATTATTTCTATTGGTTTAAACACTTGATACTAAAGGGTTTTTTTCCCGAGAGAAACGGAATCTAAAAAAAAAATCTTAAAATCATTGAAAATTCAAGAAAGGTATAAAAACAATGAACTTTTATCTCATTTATTCTTAACCAATGAAGTACGCGACTGTTGATTTATTCAAAAGGAAGCCAAAAGCTTCGCCCCCCAACAATTACCGGTAAAATTTTATTCTTATGTAGAAAAGATTGAGAATAGTTTTTTCGAAACATATCGGCAATTGTTGAAAATAGGAGGACTATAATTTTTTGGCTGCTCCTGCTTCCTTCCTTGTTCATTTTAAAAATTTGGGAATCATTTTTCCTAGACTTTCTCACATTCTCTAAAAATCAGGGCCGCATTTGCCACCTCAAGGCAATGGTCTCTTTTGCCGCCCCCCTCCCTCAACCACCCCAAAACTAAGAAACACACTAACACGCCGTTGGACATCTGATTACCTAAACCTTTTCAACATCAAATACTTTCCAGTTATATATATAATCCAGATCCCGGGCCCATTTTTACAATTTATTACTATCAAGCTAATTTTGCGTGAGTTCCTTCATTTTGATGAGTCGCCCAATTTTTTCTCTTACAACAATTCTTGATTCTGGTAGCTAACAGAGGTAGCAGGAGTAAAATATGATTCGTAGGAAATAAAATTTCCAGAAATCCCCGGGAATAACTCTCTTCTTGATAAATATTTCTACACTTGGTGTATCATCTTTAGAAAGTACGAGGGCAGGCTAATAAGTCCGTAACTTTTTGGATTTTCCGCCTCTTAACTGAAATGGCAACAATACTCCTGTCAGCAGGCAACTATCAACTGACTCCTGTCGAAATTTGAACCAGCTGGGTCTTTTAGTTTTTGTTTGACATCCATTAATAGCAGACTATCTCGTGATTTGAGAAGAAAATGGAAAAAAGTGAATTTCGTGTGCTCCATGGCAAAAATCCATTAATTGGGATACGAATTGCTCCCTCATTCGTCCTATTCTCCGGATTGACTATTTCTTGTTTCCAAACCTGAAAAAATGGCACGGCGGAAAGAGATTTGACTCCAACTATGAAACATCTCAATTTTGATGCCCTCGACAAATCTTATTTTTTGGAAGGGATAAAAAAATTGGAGAAACGTTGAACAAAGTGTAGAGAGCTCAAAGGAAACTACTTTAAAATATAATAATTTTTTATCTAAAAACCCTGTGTTTCATTCAAAAAGTCACGGACTTATTGACCTGCCCTCGTATTTGTATCAGTTATGAAGATGACACGCTAAGATTTGAAATACGCGACAGGTGCTTATATTAATATTAATAAATAATATACTGAAACATATCACTTCGTATGTTTAATTTTACAATAATTAACATAATTAAATCATTTTTCAACTAGAGCCAACGTGTATCAGTTTGAATTTTATTTTATTTTCTATCATTTCATACAAAAGAAAAAAGAAGTGAGTCACCAGACTCTTCTTATCCTGAAAAGATAAAAATGTATTAAATTCACACAAATTAAAATATAAAGAAAAAGAGCATGAATATTATTTATATACATGGGTCGTTTTGATAACTTAGCTACCCCAACATTAAAATAGCCTCCCGATGGGAGAAAGACTGGTGTTTGTCCTTCAGCTGTTTTAATGCTTTTGATTAATCTAAACAACTTTGTATCTCTGACTTGGCGCTCTGTATATATGACTGATAAGCATTGCATTGTATTTTTGTACAAACAATTAATGTATAATAATACAGACTTTATGACAACTCCACTATTGACTCAATGCTTCGCTATTTGAGTTCATACTCTCAACTATTGGACTGAGGATGGTTTTATCTCATTAAAGCCGAAAATGTTTTGCCATTGAGCATTTTGCTCAATCGTTGTGCGTTGGCAGTGAGCAAAACGTTTTGCTCATTTGTTGTGCGTTCAGCTCTACTGGAATTCTTGAGTTGTAATTTAATTTTTATCAACACATCAACAACAGAATGTAAAAATAAACATAAATAAAGTGCTGAATAGCTGCATGGCCAGGGCAAATAAATTAAGGGAAGAAATAATTTTGTTTTATAAAAAATTTTTAATTCTTTTAATTTGAAGGGGAAAAGTATCATAGAAATTAGAGATAAATATTATAGACATTTAGAGCAAAGGTAAATCCACATTGTGGGTTTCGTCTCTTTCTCCCTCGGATATTATTTTAAGATTGTTAATGTCATAAAACAAATCAAAAGGAGTGATTGGTGGGTCTAGTTAAAATATATATATATATATATATATATATAACTTAAATAATGAAATATTTTATTCCTTAAGATGTTAAAAAAATCTCAGATCTTTTTGTTTTCATAGAGATCTGATCAACAAGGAGATAAATTTGATTTGTATATATTTTTTACTTTCTCTTACCTAAATATGTAATATAGCGATCTAATCTTACAATCTTGGCCAGTGCTGATGTTTCGGGCCCATTTAACACAAAAAATACAGCCCAGGCACCTTCTGCAATTCTTCATATACATCTAATGGTAAATTATATACAAATTTGTTATATTTTTTTGTATGAACCGAAATGTATCAAATGACTGGCTGCCTACATTCACCTGTTCCTGTTAATTAGGCCTATATATAATTTATTATTTATAAATACGATAAATTTTCAACTTCTCCAAAACGTTCCAGCTAGCTAGTTTTGTTATATATAAATAAATATGTAGATTATAAGGTTGATCGCGCAGGCTAAATTATATTTTACCACTAGGCATTTATTGTTTGACAAATTCTACTAGTCAGACAGTGCAAAATCCAGAGTTCACTGAGGAAGGCATGCTGTGAAGTGGCTGAAAACCACAAGGTCTGAGATTTGTTTAACGCCATCTGGAAATAAATTATTGAACTGCCTTGACCTATTACATCAAATTCTAATAAAAATTAATAGATGAAATGTAATGGTCCCAGCCTCCTGAATGCAAATTTCTAGCCTCTACTGAACGAACTTTGCCAAGATTTGGAGTAATTCAATTTTTACGTAAGCAAATCTTTTGCTGTTTTAAACAGTAAGCAAATGTGATACGCAGAAGCTGTTGATTGGCGCTTATCATGATTTAATTTAATGGAAGTGGATTGCAACCAGAAAAAGAGCCTTTTGCAAGTGAGTAAAGAAAATCAAAATATATCCTTCCAATGGCATTTGTATAAAAGAAATTTTATTAATAAAGATTTAATATATTTTTCTTACTTCAGCTCTACCATTAAATTAGTCAAAATTATTAACAACTATCTTAAAATGATATTCCCTGAAGGAAGAGAATAAACACGCAAATATGGATTGCACTCCGAAAAATGGAGAGGCCCTAAAGAAGTCTAGAGACACAATCATTAGAAAAGAATAAAGCTGCGTTAAACTTCAGATTTCTTAATTTACCGTACATTCAGGATTTTCTCTGTATCACCACCAGTCTGTTCTCTCCCATAATGTGATAAACGTGGATATTTACAAATCATAATACCGGTATCTACGTTTCTCCACTTTCTAAAAAAAAAAAGAAAAATTTTAAATAATTCATAAAAATAAAAACAAAAGCATAAGGCATGATCAGTGCTGTACTGGCCACCGGGATACTGGGAATATTCCGGTGGACCCTCAAATATATTTAAGGTTTTTTTTAATGAAATAAAATTAAATTTTTACAATTTTCACTTCTTTCTATTTTCTATTTAATTCAATAGTTGATTAACGAGACAACAAAATAAACATTCAATCTGCATGCTTGTTACAATGCCATCAGGGTCGATATATGATTATGAGATTAAAATGGTTTGATGCATATTTGCGCTTCGTTGACTCGATCCAGGATAATAATTTACCTTAACTGTTTGCCAATCTTGATCATCGTATAGGTCATTTTCAGAGTTTATTCTTAAGGGCCTAAACGAATGTACTTGACCACTTGCAACATAAAGTGTTTCATTTTTCTCATCGAATACCATATCTGTTAAAGGTTCGAATACTTCGAGTTTATTTAAAACTTCTCCTAAAAAAATATTTATTATTTTCAAGTTGACAATACAATAATTATTTTTGATTTGAATTATCGACCTGTTTCTAGAGATTGAACTGCAATATTATATGCATCATGATAGAAAATAACTCCTGGATTGAGATATTCCTCAGCAACTAGCAGTGTACAAACAACTTTCAAGTATGTTTTTTGTTTTTTGCCTATTTGATCAAATATCATCGGCATTCTAAATGAATTCTGAAGTCCGAGATCGGGCCACTGATGAATATCTCCATATGCATCTCGAGCGAGTACCTTTCTGCCTCCGTTGCAAAAGGTCAATGAGACGACTTGATGAGATAAAGTCTAAAAATGAAAAAGAAAATTAATGAAGAAATCCTTTGAAGCTGAAATTCTCTCTCTCAGTTTTATGATCACTGAGGGTTAATATTTAAGCACCCGTGTGTTTTCAAATGTGATAATTTCATTGTTTTTAAAGAATATATGAAAAACTTTGATGGAAACTTTTGTGGTCCAAATAAACATTGGCGTAATTAGGGGGGGGGGTGCCGGGGGCCTAGCCCCCCTCCCCAGAAGGCTCCTTTCCCTAAGAAAAATTGAGAAAATATTGGGCTTTCCAGGCCCCCCCCCCCCGCCAAATTCTTTAGTTACGCCCATGTCTGTAACTTAAACGTAAAATTGTATCTGGTCTCTATATAATAACTATCTTTGAGTGAATCAAAAATAGATGATGGGGAATAAATCAATAAAAATCTCAATATTCACTAGGCATTCAGAGTCAGAGAAGTGTATATATTTATATATATATAAATATATGTTTTAAATTTACCAGTCGATTTTCTCTAACAGGATTTTGGCTTGAACTTCGAACATCCCAAAGGTAAAAACCTTCTTGATTTGACACTATTAAATTAGATGGTTCATTTGGTATCCATTTTGCTATTATTTTAGTAGAAGGTTTTTGTACTTGATGCCCAAGTCTATGTAGATTAGCACCTGTGGAGATGTCCACTATTCGCACCATTTGAAAATGAATAATGGTAGTGACCACAGCAACTAAATTGTTCAATTTGGAGAGATCATGAGCATCTACGGGATCTTGAACTAGTGTCTCCATGTGTCCGTGCCAATTGTGAATTTGAAGACCTTTGGAACTTGATGAGAACAACAAACGATCGCCATTTGGTAAAAATTGAATCATCTTTATATTTGATGGTGAACTGATCCTATACCGACATGTATGTTCACGATTAAAGTCTTTTGAATCTTGGAATCGCAGTTTATTTAAATACTCCCAATCATCGTTATGATAAAATTCGATCCGACCAAGTTGATTAGCGACAGCTAAAATATTTCCATTATTAGATAAGGCCAGTACTCTACTATTTCTAGGTCCGAATAAATTATCTTCATGAAGGGTTGACATTCTTTTTCTAAGGTTTTTATTTTTAAATTGTCTTGCGGACAACATCCCCAAACGCCTTTCAAATTCATTCATATTTTTTTTAAACCTTAAAAATATAATTATTAATTTAAATATGTATAAAATGTCAAATTTATATATATAATCTAGGCCGATTTGGATCAGGGAATAGAGACAGTCAGCTCTGTGCTATTGGCGTACATGGATAGGCTCATTCCCTGTTCCCTGCTTTAAAACGTTGTTTCAGCGTTGTTTGATTATAACAAGTGGGCGGAGTTAGGGCAACTTCCTCTTGTTTGATTCTATCCCCTGAACCATGAGTTTCCATTAAAAAATCTATAATATATAATTTAGATATAATATAACATAAATAACCACAAGAAGAAAACGCATGGGTGGGAATTAATATTGTCCCTCACTGAACATTTTTGCCATTTAAAATTACACAGAGATCTTAGTATTTATTTTTAATTAAAAGAAAGATATAATTTTTTATTTATTAATCCCGCCAACTTAGTTCAAATTTTTGTTAAATAAAAATGTTATTTACCTTCATTTATCTAAAAAAATATTTTATTTAAATAGTAAACTTAATTAATATTTTATTTTATTTATATCAATAATTAAATATGATTTATATTAAAGCTTTTATTGTATATGAATTTCAAAAACTTTTATATCAGCAAGTTATTGAACCAACTTTTAGACAGTCGACTTAATTAAATAAAAATTATTTCTTTCTTTTAGTTAAAAAGTGATATATATTTTATTTAAATACTAAAATAATTAAATATTTAATATTTTATTTGAAATTAATAGAAAAAAATGTTTTGATTTTTTAGGTATCTTTTAGCAAGTAATTGAACCAACTTGTATAAGAGAACTCGCCTCTGATTTCCAAGTCTATGCGTGTCTGTCTGTGTGTGTGCATCTAATGGCTTCTCATCGCCTGTCAAGTTCAGCTAACATTTATCTCAATTTTATAAGGTATTTATTATTTAATTTGCATTTCTTTCTCTTTTTTTGTTTTAATTAAATATATTCTACTAATTTAATTGTAAATTAAATTTCATTGTCACTTAAAATATATAGAGATTATCGTTGAATGTCATTTGCTCAAATTGGTTATGATTCTATCTTATTTTCTCTTTTATTTCGTATTTTCGACTTTATAAAATTATTCCCTATTTTATTAATATATTTAAAATGGTTTAAGTGATTTATTAAATTATAAATTTTCATCTTTTATTATTATTTTCATCTTTTGTCAAATGGGTGCATTCCCTTTACATGGACTGATTATAAAAATTCATCTTTTTTTAAATTATTTATTTTAAATTTAGATTTTGAACAATCACCCCTCGGTTTAGATTTCATGATTTTGATTTTTTTAATTTTATTTTTTCTTTTTTTTTTTTGCACAATTCCAATAATTTCTATTTCCTTTTTATCTTCTTCACTTTTCATTATTTTATACTTAAATCGAATTCTTTTTGCAAAGATGTTATTCTTATTTTTAATTTTCCATTTATATATAGGCCCATACACCTGTATAAATAGTTCTATTTGAATCTTTTCTAAGGCTATCGTCTAAAATTTAATATTTTTTATTTTTCAGTTTTTGAATTTGGACAGCACCAATAAAAAAAATGACTAAAATTTGGAAGTCTTTAAATTTAAGAACAAGAAAGTAACAAACAACAAGATTTTATTTTCAAATGTAAGTAATCACCCCATAGTTAATGATCTTCACTTGAATATGAAACCTAATTAAAATTAGATAATGTATATATACATATATGTTTAGGACATTTCATTAAATTAATTATTACTTTAATTTTTACTTACCAAGATCTACTCCAGGTTGACTGCTCTTCTAAAAGAGAATATAACATTCATTATATATTTAATATCAGAATGAATTGAAAGAAAATTAAATAATATTAGAAAAGAAAGAATTTTTTATGGATGTCTTTTGTCTCTCTCCTCAGTAAGAAATATAAATGAACAAAATTTAACAATAATACTGTATTTTCTTATAAATTTCAGAAGCTCGGGTTTCACTTCAAATCTAAGCGCTACTTCTGACCCTCTATAAGGCCCAAATTCAGTCATGTCTCGACTGATGGTTCTCACCTTTGGAAAGGAACGTCGAATGACTATCTAGTAGTAAAAAGATCCTCAGCAGAATTAAATTATATCAATTCGCCCAATGATATTCCAGGAAACACAAGAGGGGCATCATCCCATAATAACTAAGCTAACGACTAGCAGTAGAACATGTCAATGTCTCCATTCAAAAAAAGATGTAATCAGAAGTGACTACGTCTCATTAGATTTGTTGAAACTCCAGCGAGATTTTTTATTCAAAATATAAAATTAGGTATCTATTATATCTATTAATTTTATTCTATTATTCTCATATTAAATAAATATTAATTTAATTTTAGATTTGATTATAAATCATCTGATCTGAGATGGTTTAACTTTGAGTGAGAACAAAAAGACATCTAATCATCAAAAATATATATATACAGTATATATATTCAAGGTAATATCTATTTAATATTATATATCTGTTCTTTTCTAGTTTAATTTATTCTTTTGGAAACTTTGGATTAAATGAATGTAGATATAGTTTATTGAGTATGGATATATATATATATATATATATATATATATATATAAATATGCATATATCATCGAATATAAATTCACTAATCACTAATTAAAACTAATTTTTTTTAACTATCTCTTTTTATTTGATTATAGAGATTAATTTTTTCTTTTTTTAATTTCAGAATTCCTTACCAGATACTTCTTGTCGTTAATGCAGCCAGATGAACTCAACGTTATTTATAGTTCCTATTTGGTGAGCTTAATATTTGAATCACTTTATTTTTCCAATAATATTAGTAAGAAAGATGTTCTAAAAATCCAAGAAGAAATGACATATTTTTGTAAATAATTTTGTATTATTATCCCTTGTTATAGATTTTCGCTCCCCACTTGAAGATGACTGCACTCCTCGCCACTCCATTCAGAGAGCTTCAAGCCAGGCTCAGGCTTTAGAAATTCGCATTTCTGTTCAGCAGCAACATCTCAATCTCCCTCTTCTCTTCCTCAGGTAAATAAACATTATTCAATTATTCATCCCTTGTCAATTAATAATATTAATTAATTAATTAATTTTCTAAAATGAGATTTCTTATTATAAAGAGAGACAAATAAAATTCAGTCGAGTTCTAAACAGTTCAAGAAATCGTTCGTCTTGAAATTTATATGTTGAATTTATTTTAAAGTGAATAATTACACTGTACAACAAGAAAAAAAGCCCCGAGAAAATTCCTTCAGATTCTTAAGTGAAATGACCTCCTGAATCCAAATATGACCTCCATTTTCCCCCACCACCTACCGTTTTCGGGGGAAGCCCCCTACTTATTTCCACCCCTTTTCGTTAATTATAGGGCCACGAAAAAAAATTTGGAGGGATGAAAAGGAATATTTTAGCCTTAACATTTCTTCAGAAGGTCTAGAGAAGTGAAAAGTTAAAAACATTAACATTTGGATCCAAGGGGGGGATGTGGGGGAGGATTTTGTCCCTTAAAATGCAAAAAAATCATTAAAAATGATCGATTTTTTCTGATTTTTCTCAATTTTTTCACTGATTTTCTACATATTCCAGCTGACAGTCCCACCTCACCCTTCCTTAAACATCCCTCAACTAAAAAAAAATATATAGGACAAAGCGGGTGGGGTGTGAGCGATTCCAAAGGCCTTTTAAGAAGATGGAAGATTCACAGCTCAGTTGGTCAAATTGGCAAATATGCGGCTAACTTTCATTTTTTTGGGCTGATCTTTACAAATTTAAACTTATATATACGGATTCTTCTATGTCCTTCAATATTTCCATTTTCCAATATTTATCTAAAGGGGTAGAAATTATTTCTTGTCAATAATTGAAAAAAATTCTTCTTGCAAGGGATTCGGAACCTCCCACACCCCATCCGCTTTATTCTATATATTTTTTTTTAGTTGAGGGATGTTTAAGGAAGGGTGTGGTGGGTCTGTCCGCCTGAATATGTAGAAAATCAGTGAAAAAATTGAGAAAAATCAGAAAAAATTGACCATTTTTAATGATTTTTTTTGCATTTTAAGGGACAAAATCCTCCCCCACATCCCCCCCCTTGGAACCAAATGTTAATGTTTTTAACTTTTCACTTCTCTAGACCTTCTGAAGAAATGTTAAGGCTAAAATATTCATTTTCATCCCTCCAAATTTTTTTCGTGGCCCTATAATTAACGAAAAGGGGTGGAAATAAGTAGGGGCTACCCCCCCCCCCAAAACGGTACGTGGTGGGGGAAAACGAAGGTGATATATGGATTCAGGAGGTCATTTTAATTAAGAATCTGAAGGAATTTTCTCGGGGCCAGAAAAAAGTTTCATTTTGTAGCACAGTGTTATTTAAGTCACCCCATATAGTCAGCCAACATACCCTAAATAAAAAATTTTAAAGAATATAAAATATTTTTTATAATTTCTATCATATTTAAAATTTTAACACCCATGTTTTATCTATATAGACTCTATATTTCTCTTTATTGATAATTTTTCGGAATTTCGGGGAAGGGGGTTTGGACCTCCATAACTTGTTGGCTACTATTCTAATTGGAAGGTGGGAATTGGTGTTTTGGGTGTTATATTAGAATCGAAAGTCTTTTAATATTTTTTTCACAAAAAACTTGGAAATTTTTTTGTTTCTTTTTTACTAATTTCTGACTATTGAAGCAATTTATTTTATTTTGGGATCTCAATAGCCTATTTGGATTGCTTTATTTTCAATAAATACTCTTTATTAAAATAAATTTTAAATCATACATTTCTATTTCGAGTTTTTTGACGTGACAACGTCTTACAAATCATGTGTCTATAGTGGCATGTTAGAGGGGCTTGCACGAAAAAGTTTATTGGCTTGAATAACTCCTCTGTCTTAAGAGGTATAATTATGAGAAATATACGGTTAGAAAGAATGAGTTTTCAGCTAAAGATTTCACCATTTATTTTTTTCCTATCATTTTATTTTACCGCGCTGCGGTAAATTAAAATTTGAAAGTTTAAACCCCTGTAGATTCTGAACGACTATTCAGATCAGACTAAATGGGATGTCATTTGATGCAGAAAGAAAACCTCTAATAGAATAAATAAAAAAATCCCGAGTAATTAACTCAAAAATTGGTTTTTTTCTCGAAAAACCTCATTTTGTAAGCATATGTCGCCCTTAATGGATAAAAGTTTGGCCACACCTGTCATATATTGTTTCAATGAAAATGTTTGAACATGTTTATTTATGAAAACAAACTACTAGTAAAAAAAAAAAAAAACAAAAACAATACTTTCTCTCTTTATATTTCAATATAGGTAAGAGAAAAAAAATTTTTTTGAAATCAAGCAAAAGACGTTGTCACGTTAAAAAGCCACCGGCTGTGTAGAAGACACAGCTAACACCTAATTTTAATCTAAAATTTATTATCAAAATTTTTCCATTAGCTAAAAAAATTAAATTGAAATTGGATTATTCTTTTTATCGTTGAGGGTTGGTTGCGTTGATTGGGGGGGGGGGATGTTTCAGTATGAACAATGAATATTTTAAATCATCTTTTAATTGTTTTCCATCTCTAAATAATATTAGATCAGAACAGTGGCGGATTAATGCAATTTTGTCGGGGGGGGGCGGTTTTTTTTTTTTTTTTAATTTTTTTTTTTATTTAAGGACTTTGTGGGCATCTATGGCCATTTAGACCCCTTTCCTATTTATTTAAATTGATTGATTGACAAATTCAATTGAAATTAAAGCCCGGAAATCATAATTTCTTTAGATTACTAGTTTTTATAACATTGTGAATTTCTTCTCGGGGGGGGCGATCGCCCCCCTCCCCCCCCCCCTTTAATCCGCCCCTGGATCAGAATACTATTTTTTTATTTTTTTCCAAAATGTAATTTCTTATTACTATCATTTTTTTAGAGAGAGACAAATAAAATTCAGTCGAGTTTTACAGTACCACCCCACATCGTCAAAATTCAACTCACCCCCTCTGACCGTCTTATTAAAGGTAGACCAAATTAATACTTTTATTTTATTGAAAAAAATCGTTTTTTTTTTAATAAAATCCGAATCTTTCTAATACCAAACCAAATATTACTTTCTCTTATACTATATGCAAAATAGAGAGAAAGTATTTTTCAGTAATCTCCCCTCCCCCAAAATGAATAAATTTTAATATATTTTCTCTAAAAATTATTTTTATTTTAATTACCTGCCTTACCTCCTGGTTTAATTTTCTTGTCTATCTTTTGTGAAAAAATTATTGCATCTTAAAAAAAAAAATATTTTTCTTGTAAATATCTATTAATTCTTCTATTTTCTTTCTCAATCTCTCTCTCGTGTGTTTAGTTTTTTTTTTATATTGTGTTATTTGTGCAAATAAGAGGTTCATCCCCCAACTCATTTACTCCCCGTCTGGTCATCATATTATTACGGTAATGATTCTTTTCATATCTCATTTGCATAATGAATTAAATTTCTGTTTTCAATTTTTCTCTCTTAAAATAAATAAAATAAATAAAAATTATCCAATTTTTAAATACAACACTATGATAAAGTCGTGTACCCCAGGTGGAGAGTGATAAAGGGTGTAAATCACCCCTTCTAATAGTTTTTTTCTTTAAAAATGAAATTTAAAATAGAAATTTTTTTTCTTTTGTAAAATGTTTACATTTAAGCAAATGGATTACTCTCGCACCCTACTCACCCTCCACCCACCTAACAGAGAATTTAGCTCTCCTATAATCTCTATATAATACTATTTAATAAAAAATTATTATTAAATAGAATTTTTAAACTTTTATCTCTCGTCAGTGGTATAAGTAATAAGTGTGATTTTTAGAGGTGAAATTTTTTCTTCACTGTCTGAATGCATTCTTTTCTTAAACAGTTTCCCCATTCGCCCCCTCTAATTATAAGTTTAAACAATTCAGATGATTTTTACTTTCTCTTACCCTATATATGAAGTATATATAGAGAGAAAGTATTGTTTGTTATTAATTTTTTTAGATTTTTACTCTTCGATTGGTTATATAATGTAGAAATAGGGGTGTTTTTCTGTAGGCGGTGGGTTAAAATATCCATTGAATCAAATAAATTATTCTTTATCATTTAATTTAAAGAACAGATAATTTCTAAATATCTTAATTTTTCTAATAAATTTCTCCATTCTTCATCCCTTATCAATTAATAATTAAAAATTTCGAGAGGGATGAATATATACTCATCTGTTTTTTTTTCTATAAAAATTTTCCATAAAAATCACTAAATTTTCTTTTTAAAAGGCAATATTTGTTAAAATAAAAAAATAAAAAAAACCAAAAAGAAACAAACCCTTAAGAAAATTGGACAAAAAAGAATTATACCTTTCAAATTAGAAAAAAATCAAGTACTTAATTAAAAAAAAAAAATTATTTTTTAATAATCCGTTATCTGAATGAATTGAGGGAAAAATTCTAATTAAAATTATATTAATTCGCCATTTGAAGCTAATCTAAATATTCGATAAACATACTAATATACTTTTATAATGAATATTTAAAGATGAGAAAGGAAAGGATTAAGGGAAAATAAAACAATTATTTAATAAAATAATCTTTATTGAATATTTAAAAATATGATGATAGAAGAGGATTAAAAAAAATTAATATTTCTTTGTTTCAGAAGAGAGATCTTAGGAAAAGCAAACCCTTCTGCGTCAAGGGGAGCCAAGGGGCCAGTCGATGGAACTCATCACTCTGCAAAGTGCCTCTTCTCCAGTGCGATTCTGTTTGTGAGAATAAAACGTCTCACACACACACCTCTCACCACAATTAAAAGGTATTTATAATTTGCATATTTCACTTGAAGAAAGGGTTAACATTTTATTTTTATATTTTCTTTCTTAAAACATATTTATAAAATTATCCTTTGTCTAAAAACTTGAAACCAGAAGGTGTAAAAGGGTGAACATCTTTAATATCATTAATATTTTTCCCTTAAAAATAAGGGTGAAAAAATCGTTTATCAATATTATTTTTTTATTTTTTTTTTTGTAAACTCTCTCTGTCTACACCCAAACACATAATAATAATTTTTATTTTTTACAGGGGTGAGAATCGCTAGAGGTCGACTTCTCCCTTCATCACCGACCTTGTCGTTTGGGCACCCCATCTCAGCGCACTTCGAGTCTCTCTGTACTTGGTAAGTCCTGACAATCAAATTTTTACTTTCTCTTACCTATGTATATATGTAATATATATATAGAGAGAAAGTATTGGATTCATGTCAAAAATTCGATGTCGAGATTTTGATGGATCTTCACGTTTTGAGGTCCCCTGAATCCAAAAAAGTGGTTTTCGCGACATGGTCTGTCTGTGGGTGTGTGGGTGGGTGGGTGGGTGGGTGGGTGGGTGGGTGTGTGGGTGTGTGTCAAATTTTAAGCATGAAGGAATTGAGCTATGAGACTGAAATTTTATATTTAAGTTAAACACCCCCCGGGACCGGAAAAATAAGCTTTTAATCAAAATCGGCCAAAGAGTACTAGTACTTTACTGATGTACTTTTTCAGTTTTTTTCGATTTTCTCAAAATTCGCTCTAACGATTTTGATTAAAATTCAAAAATCAATTATTTTTTAGATGCTCTTTCAAATGTATATTCTCGTTTTGCCCTCAAAATTGATTGAAGCACACTTTACTCTTGTGCTTCTTAGGAAAGATAGGAGAAATGGTTGCCCTGGTAACAAAATATAAATATTTTCCCATACTTATAAATTTTACATCTGAATTCAAATATTCCTTACTGCCGGGAACTAAATACATGTCGACACAAAAAATCTGGTGTGACAAGCACAGTACACAACTTTCGATTACCGAAGGTAAGAGAAAGTTGTGTGCTGTGCGCCAGTCACACCAGATTTTTTCAATTTATACATATTAATTAAAAAAAAAATTCCTTCACTTTCTTTTTTATTTCAATGCATTTTTACAAATATTTATCTTTGCGATATTTTTTCTAACTCTTTTTTTACTTTCTCTTTTATTATTAAATAAATATATTTATAATTATAATTGGGATTATTTTGAGCTGGCTGGTCCAACTTTATTTAAAAAATTAATGATTAAATTACAACACGAGCTAATTTTATAATTAGAAATTGTAATTTGGCTAAAATCTATTTCTTTTTAAAAGGACAAAAGTTTCTCATTTAATTAGTCAATAGATGTTCTAATTTAAAAAAATAATAAACCTTTTAACGAATTTTCTTTTCGGGTAAATCTTTATTCAATTATTAGTTGAAAAATCATTTAATTAGTGAAAAATATTAAACAAATTTTTACCGTTTTCTTATACCGTGGGTTCGACTATATTCATTAAAAAAAAATTAGAATACCTATTTGACCAGAAAAAAATATTTTTTTAAACTTATGCATTACTGTAATATCAAAATTTCATTTTTCACTAATTTAAATATTAATATTTACACCTGCCCTTATTAAAATCAAGAACTGTATATTCATAACCACCAAATCCTTTTTAAATATTCACACTTGCCTGGATTAATTAAGTATTTTAAAAAATTATTCAAGTTCGAATATATCCCTAATTAATAAATAAATAGTTAAAAGAACCATAGGAAGTATTTTCTTAAATTAGGGGAAAATTTAGATATATATCCTAAATTTTTTTATTTTTCTACATAGGATATATAAAACTCATATCGAAATATATATAAAATAAATATAAATATAAATATATAAATAATACTACTCTTTTCGAAAGACTATTTTTATAGTGTCAATAAAAAGAATACCTTATTAGAAATAAGAGATCATTAAAAAAAAAAAAAATTCGATCAATATAATTAATTTTTAATCAGCGAAGAAAGAAAATTTTCTTGCCAATATTTATTTATTTTTTTTGTTTTACAATTAAATAAATTTTATTTACTTTTTATTTATTCCTGCTGCTATTGTTTTTAGTAGATTCTGCAAATTTATTTGCATAAATTACTATGTTTCAGTTCATACTCTATATCCTTATTCAGGAAATTGAATAGTAGAACATGGCTGTAGCTGATATGTTGAATAGGAAAGAGGATGCAGCCAAATAATTAACACTCTTTATTGAAACGTTTCGGCTGTGATCAACCCTGCCATCTTCAGCCTTCAAAACCTGTTATGCTCTATTTATATATGTAAAATTTAAATATGCTCTTTGAAGACTGAAGATGGCAGGGTTGATCTATTAATATAAGAGTGTTAATTGGCACATCTTTTCTATTCAGCTTATTCAGGAAAGAAAATTTAACAAAGAATGAATTAATAAATATAAATAAAACTACTATTTAAAAATTTTCAATTAATTTTTTTAAATTTTTTTCTTTGAATTAGGATAAGAGAGAGACATTCATACAAATAATTCGGTTTAATTCCTAAAACAGGAATTTTTATTTCTAAAAATGTAAAAATAAAAAATTGCATGCTCATTTTTTTATTTATTATATTTTTATTCAG
>JAKCPI010009546.1:0-99136 GCA_023213315.1 Euborellia annulipes | reverse complement strand
ATTGACTCTGAAATAATTTTACTATGGAATTTTTTTTATCATGGCGAAAATTTTTTTCAAATTTTGAAAATTTTTCATTTTAAGATTTGATTTTAGAGGTCCACTTAACGTGTGTCGGATATGACACTTATATTTTGTTAAAACACTTAAAAAACTCGAAAAAAATGTTTGCATAAGGTAGACTAGAATTTTCTTTCTGCTGTTTGAAGGGAAGTCTACTCGTCATATTGCAGGCGAACTTTTTAAAGTGTTCTTTTTTTTTTAATCTAATGGTTTAAAACTTATTTAAATTTTTCATATTTTCTTTTATCGAGACACTCTTGGTTAGTACTTGGATGGTGACCGCGAGTTACTCCGAGCTAAGACTGGTATTTTGCTCCCATTATTTCAGTCTTCCTCTCCCATCAAGAGTGATTTTTTGATTGGTTAAAAAATCCCCGAGGACTGTTTTTTTTTTTTTTTTTTTTTTTTTTTTTTTTTTTCAAATTTCAAATTAATTTCATTTTCTTGCAAAAAAATTCTTATTTGCCCATCTACAAAGGGAGAGGTTTTACACAACTAAGTAGCTTTTATAATTGAAAATTATTTATCAATACCAATTATGCAATTCATATATTTATCTTACTTTGACCCCTTTTCTATTAATCTTTTGGAATTAGGGTTCTTATCTGTAGCATTCCCTAATCCATTAAATGGACCATATTAGATAATAAACCAACGTCAAACAAAGTTATCATTCAAGGTAAAAATAACAATAAAGGATTTTGTGGGACGTTTAATCGATCTCGTTTACCATTCTTGATAAGATGCAAAGGTCCAAGTGCATTAAGGCACCGACTTGTATTGGATAACAATGCATTGGTAGGGGAATCCCCCAGAAAAGACTGGTCCATGACCTTTGGGAGAAATTTCTTTCCTGTTTTCCTGGTTTGTGGTTGAATAACATAAGGAAAGAATTCTTAACTCCAAATTTGTGTCCCCGATCAACAAGTAAGAAATATAATAGCACTTGGAATAAAAATATGTCAATAACGAATTAGGCCGACATGAAGAGCGGATTTCCTTATCTATGCTCAAGTAGCTGGCGGCACTGGGTGCATCTACTTATTTTTAACTTTCGAATTGCCCTTGGGCTTGGTGTAGGGGTTAGCGTGCTGGCCAAGGGTCGCGGGTTCGGATCCCAGGCGGTCCGATGATTTTATTTAAGCCATTTGGATACCAAATGGCTTAAATAAGAATGCCTGGACCCCCCTAAAATTTATTTTCCGCTCGATTTTTTTATTTGATATTTTTATTTTATGGCGCAAAATTAATTAAAATGCTCTTATTATCTGGTCATATCCCGATTCATCGCCAGCCAGGGCCTAGAGGGGTACCACCTACCACCACTAGTGATAATTATAATTTTTTATTTTTTATAGATAAATTTCTATAAATCGACTCCGACCCCTCAAAGAGGCCTGCTGGGAAAATTTTGATGTCCTCTTTGTTTTTTTACTTTCTCTTACCTATGTATATATGTAATATATATATAGAGAGAAAGTATTGGATTCATGTCAAAAATTCGATGTCGAGATTTTGATGGATCTTCACGTTTTGAGGTCCCCTGAATCCAAAAAAGTGGTTTTCGCGACATGGTCTGTCTGTGTGTCTGTGTGTGTGTCTGACTGTGTGTGTGGGTGTCTGTGAACAAAATATCTCAAGAGCTAGGAGGTTGAAATTTTATATTTAACTTAGGCACCCCCATGGGACGTGACACGAAGCTTTTGAACAAAATCAACCAAAGATTACTTGTACTTTACTGATGCACTTTTTCAGTTTTTTTCGATTTTCTCAAAATTTGCTCCAACGATTTTTTTTAAAATTCAAAAATCAATTATTTTTTAAATGCTCTTTAAAATGTATATTCTCATTTTGTTATTGAAATCTTCTGAAGGCCACTTTACTCTTGTATTTCATAGGGAAGATAGGAGAAATGGTTGCCATGGTAACATCATATAAATATTTTGCCATACTTATAAATTTTACATCTTGAAAATCAAATGTACCCTACTGTCGGAAACTAAATACATGTCGACACAAAAAATCTGGTGAGACAAGCACAGTACACAACTTTCGATTACCGAAGGTAAGAGAAAGTTGTGTGCTGTGCGCCAGTCACACCAGATTTTTTTTATTTTAATCTTTTCGAACTCAGACCATTTAGACTTTATAAGTTACTCATTATTTAAATACATATGCACACCATCTATTACAATAGTATTGAGATTTAAACCCGGTAGTTAGGCAGCCCAAATGGCAGCTTGTCTTTGTGAGAAAATACCTCTTTCAAAGCAGCAGACAATAGGCCGAACGACCAGATCCTTTTTAACAAAGAATAACCATACAAATTTATCTTTTTAATATACATTTTCAAGATAGGCCTCGATTTTTAAATTATCTGAATGTTTTAATCAAAAAAAGTTTAGTGAGCGTGTGCCATTTGGGCTGCCTAACTACCGGGCTTTAATCGCAATAGATGGTATCTGGGGGTCCAGGTT
Source organism: Euborellia annulipes (assembly GCA_023213315.1). Taxonomy (NCBI): domain Eukaryota; kingdom Metazoa; phylum Arthropoda; class Insecta; order Dermaptera; family Anisolabididae; genus Euborellia; species Euborellia annulipes. The sequence continues at coordinate 96,596 of JAKCPI010009546.1, read as the reverse complement.
TATTTATTTATATCATTTGGCAACCAAATGATTTAAATAAATTCATCAGTCTGTCTGAGAAGGAAACCCGCGCGGATATTCACAATTAGTTTATTATATTCGGATTTATATAAAATTCTTGGCATTTGAGTTAGTTTTCTCTGCCGACATATTTCTGTGTATTTGGAATAGGACTACCGAATAAAATTTTGTTAAGCAATTGCCGTTTAAAATATTTGTCTGGTAGTCCCACTTAATGAGAATACGCTCCAATTTGTCAATTAGGTTCTTAATTTTCCTATCTACAGCTTCGATTTCGAGAGAATTTTTTAGCATATTTGTTTTTAAAATTTTTTTTGTTTAATAAGTTTTAGCTATCATCATAAAAATTACATAAGTATGTCGATAAATTTGACTTTTAACGAGACAGTTGAACTCTTTTATTATCAGCTACTTGTCTGGCTTTTCTTTACTCTAGATTTTATTCTTTTATTTGTTTTATAAATTTCATCAGGTGGGGGAAAAAAAAAAATTGAATTGAAGTCTAAAGCGGGATCCACCAAATTTTTTATTTATTAAAAAAGAATCAGGCGAAATAGTTTGAGTTTTAATTTTGTATAACGACTATAACTGCTTCAACCTGAATTCGGGGAATTCACAAGAATGGGGAAACCGCAAAAATAAAAAAAATTTTATGTTATTTTTTATTGGGTTTTTCACTTTCTTTTCACATCATTCATTTGTTGTTTTTTTTAATTATCGATATTTTATTTCATTTTAAAGTCTTTTGTTATCATTCACTCATGACTTGATTATATATATAATAAAAAAAAAGATAAAAGATAAATTAAAATACTTTTGAATGATATATCACAAAAAATATGGCGCGATTCTTAGGTATGTAAGTGAGCTGATTGCAATCCCGAGCGATAAACGAACTTGCTATCATGTCATTACGACGAGATCCTTAATCTGTAATGGATGATCAAGTGAATTTCATTTTAATTGAATTCTTTTAAGCTCATGTTAATTTTATCCCAAAAATTCTTAAGTCACTTTCATTTCATTTATTTTTTTAAAAAATGCTAGAGTTAATTCGAAACAACTTGGTTCGAGCCAAAGGAGGATACAAGCAGTGGCGGCTCTCCCATAAGGACTCTCGGACGCCGCCCCTCCTAAAGATTTGAAAAAGTAAAAAATAATTAAACACCCATTCAATTATAATTATACATCTAACTAACCAAAGTGTTTTATCAGTCGCGTACATCGAAAATATAGGGAAAAAACAGGCAAAAATAGCGCGAAAAGTGCGTATTTATAGCCGTCGGACGCTGTCCTGAACGCCCCAATCCATCAACATGCAGTTATACGGAGAGAGATGTGGTGGGGGCTGCTGGTGCTATGACGCGTGTAGCTTGAGCCGAATGGGAGCTTTGGGACGCGTCCGAGCATGCGCAGAGCGAAGCATCAGCTAGTCGCCCACAGCGCGCCGGCGTTCCTTAACTTTTTAACCGCATTCTAAGTGTTTAACGAATGTGTGATTGGTATGTGGTGTGATTTAGTGTGTATGGTTTAGTGTTCTCTTGGGGCCCCCCCAGACCCCCCGGTGGTGCCCCCCCCCGGGCATAAACTCACGAGCCGCCACTGGATACAAGGTGGGGGGGGGGGTAAAAGGGTAATTACCCCCCCCACCCACCCCGAGATTTGAAAAAAAAAATACTCTTTTCGCAAAAAAATTTATTTTTAATGTAAAATTTTAAATATTAATACCGGTACTTAAAAATTAAATTTGTATTTATTATATTCTGGCAAACAAGTACAGAATTCGCCTTTAAATTACCGAAATTGAGAAAAAATTGTGTGCTGTGCGACCAGTCACACCAGATTATCCCCCCCCCCCACCTCTGGATCCGCTCTGGATCAAGCCTTTCTTAATCTTAATTTTTTCCTCTTTACATGTAGCAACTTATTGACCTCGTTGTCTGCAAAAGCAAATTTCTATTCCTCTCCCATGGCGATTACGTAATACTTGAATGGCCATTCTACCAGTGAGGGGCGCCAAAATTATTAAATTATGATTTATATCTAAAAATATATTGAGAATTTTTTTGAAATCAATAAATAAATCTCTGTTGATGATTTTCTCAAATTCTTTTCCGGAGCGCCTGGAATGTAGGCATCCAATGATCTTGATACGTGCTGCATGGCAGCAGAGGGAAGGCGAAACACCAACAAAAAACGATAAAAGTGAGCGCCGGGTTTGATCAGTGTTTGAGGAAGAGGCACAAATAAAACATCGAGCTAATGTCTTATTTGAACTGAGGTTGTGTTGTGTTTCACGAGAGAAACCCCACATATAAACACAACCTCATAAATTCTTGTTAAGAACCACTAAAAATCTAGCGGTAATAATTAAGACTTTCTCACTGGCCCTGAACTAAATTTCAAAACAATCTGTTGAATAGAAGAGGGTTATTCTCCTACCTGTGGTCCTCAGAAAAATAAAAATTCTTAAACGAGCTATGATTTGAATTTCATTTGAGAGTATGGTATACGAACTTCACCTACATTTATTGCTTTTCAATCAAAGCAAATTTCTATTTTCTTTCTAAACGTATAATATAAATTTTCGCAATTAATAGATGCAATTCGACCCTGGCCTTCATAGCAAAGATTTTTTCGATAAAGATTTAGGTGAATTAATAAATGAAATACACTTTTTACTTAAAAAATGTTTATTGCCTTAAAATTTTTTTTTTATTGATCACAGAGAAGGTACATTTTCCGATGGAATAAGAGAGCCCTGCGGGTTCATTGCACATCCAGGACATGTATGCATCACATCGTGAATAAACAAATCACAATCTAAACAAAACATATTTTGACATTTTTTACATTCATAAACCTGAAATTAAAGTGTATCTTATTAGAAAAATATTCTTTGTAAATAAACTAAAATGTGGTTTTTAAAATAAAGTCAGAAGGAGAGAAGTATAGAAAAAAACGCCTTTATGTAAATAAAATTTTTCTTCGGGGCGAAACGCTCGGCTTAATTAATTTTTGTCAACTTGAGCCCTTTTGAAGAATTTTCGTCTAGAACTGGATAAAGGGTTGTCGATATGTTTATTATATTAATATATTAGAATTGTATTTTATAGATAACTATAATATTAACTGATATATCTGAAAAGATATGATATAGGCTAAATCACTTAAAATGTTTTTTAGCTTGATAATGCTTACAATTAGCCTGACTTCGGACTTGCTACTTATAAATATTATCATAATATAAAAAGTGACTTTATGATTATATATTAATATAAGATAACAATTCGAATGTACCTATAACATGTATAATAAACGTATCAGCAATCCAATGTCTTTCTAAGGAAAAACTTTTTAAAAGTCTGAAGATTGTTTAAATAAATTAAGCCGAAAAATAACTTAATTTGTAGGGGGATGACAAAAGAGAAGATTTATTGAGAAAATACTTATGAAGCACGCCGGTTGGAAGGTCCTTTTATATCACCAGTAAAAAGAATTTACTGTATATACGTATATGTATTATTTAAGAGGGGAATGAATTGTCTATTTCGGCTCTTAAATACGCCATCATCAGGTTTGTAATTACAATTGAAATTTTGCGATTATAAAAATGTATTTTTACTTTCTCTTACCTCTATAATATATAGAGAGAGAAAGTATTGGATTCATGTCAAAAATTCGATATCGAGATTTTGATGGGTATACACATTTTGAGGACCTCTAGATCCGTCTGTGTGTGTGTGTGTCTGTAAACAAAATATCTCAAGAACGAAAAGAGGAGCGGCTGTTTTCTTAGGGCGCCGTGAAAATTTTCCTATACAAAATATTATATTAATAATATTTATTATTCAATGAAATGTTACTCGGACCAGCGTAAATTTGACCAGCATTTTAGGTTTATATAAGCTGTGCTGAATTTGAAATGAGAAAAAACCATTAGTAACATAAGAGTGATTTGACATGGGGAGCCCCCAGAAAAATTCTGATATATTAAGGGCGCCGGAAAAAGAAAAAGTTTGGTAACCCCTGTTTTATACAATATTTTTAATTGAAGTAATCTTGTTAAATATTTTAATCCTTTACATATTTATTCGAAGCGAAAGGCAGTTAAGCTTATAATAAAGTTGATTCAAATACATCTTGTGGAAAATTCAAATTATCCAACTCTATGAAAAATGTCCTCTCCTGGGGAAGGAAACGGAAACCCTCCTCACTATTATTCCTATGAAAGTTGCTCCCTCGTGTAACCACAACGTGTCACTTACTGACACTAATGATTGAAGATATATTTATTAACAGTGAGATATGCTTTTTCCAAAATCCCTTTATTAATATTGCAGAACTAAATTTGCGGCACTTTTTAAAATATTTAAGTTGAATTGTATTTTTCTGAGAGAAATCTTTAAATATTTGAAAAGTACTTGCTGCAGCCAGTCTATTAGGTCAGTTCTGCAATAATAATCAAAAAATTAATAAATATATAAAGAAATAAAACATAAAAATATATTAGATTCGAAATTGACAATTCATTTGATTCTTCGTTTTGAAAATTTGTTTCTAAATAAATTATTGAATATAGAAGATTCTTTTAATGTCCCATAAAAACACCTTCCAGCCGGCGTTCTACAGAATTAAATTCCATAGATACTCAATAAAGGATTTTATTTAAATAGAGGGGTTTACTCTTGAGATCTTCCTTTCTGCTTTTAATTTCAAAATCTTTAATAATATTAAAAAAAATGAGAGAAAATTAAAAACTCACATTCTTATCGATATCTGCAAAAACCTTTTGACAAGCAAAACATAATTCAGGAGCTGTCCTTAAGTTTTTTAAATGTGTTAATTCATGTTCACTAAAATTCTCAACCGGGAATAGATGATGATATGATCTGGCTAAATGGGGTGCAGAAACTAAAGTAAGTCCGCAGGCGCGACATTCGACAGGAAGTTCGCAATACTAAAAAATTGAATGGATGATTATTAAAAAGAAAAAAAAATTTAATTATAAAAATAAATGTGTCCATACTTTGCTGCTGCATTGGGGGCAATAATAACCGCCTGTAGAGAGCCGGCTATTTGGCTTTGATGCTGAGGAGATGTTCGATCCTATTCCATTTTTACTCTTCCCAACTGGCAAAGGTGTGATATCATCAACATCTAGGTGGCTAAAAAAAGATTACGTAAAAATTTAAAATTTACTAAGCCCTAAAACCTTTTTGTTTTTTTAATTAAAATATTTTTGAAGAAAAAAACTTATCCTCACCACATGCATAATGTAAGAGGATGTTGCCGACTGTCATTTAAAGAATGATGAGGAAAGCCCATTTTAATAAGAGATGAATCAAGACATTGAGCTGCTGCCGGAGGCTCTATTTGTTCAAAAAGAAGATCTTTATAATGGCTATCATCTAAGATTAATCCGTACCTAAAAAAAAAAAATATTTATTAATATTACATATCCTGACAAAGATACCACTCAAGCACATCGAAGTTTGTATTTCAACAAATGACAGCACTACTTGAATTTTTTGAACAAATATTTAAAAAATTTTAAACCTAAAAATGAAATTGTTGTATAAAGAGAAAGAAAGATTGCTTTTAATTTCTTAACAAGAGAAAAAAAAATTCATTTATGCCCTAAATAACATCCTTTTATGAATTTTTTAATAAATAACTGAAAGCATGATTTTTTTCAAGTAAATTTTTTGAAAGGAAGATTTATTGCAGGTAATTATTAACCGAGGTGTTGGAGGTAAGTGGTAACAATAAAAGATGCTTTATTGTTGTACGCTTTATTTTCAGACTGCCAACTGGGGCGCTAGCAACAGTTTCGGTAGACCGATCCACCATCTTCAGGCCTGGAAAATACATTTATTTTACTTTTACAATTTACTTATTTTGTTACGTCATGTTGGTCAAAACCAATTGATTGTATTTATATATTATATTAATATACACAGATGTCCCTTTTTATGTTAATATATAATATATCCACTGAAGGAGTGCCGATAGGTCTCCGAAATATTTGGAAATATTGCCTTGTTAACTAAAAAAAATTGCTGAAAGCATAGCGTTTTCTTTCTCTTTATTAATATATATAGCCTATATATATCAGTTTTCTTAATAAATTGTAAAAGTAAAATAAATGTATTTTCCAGGCCTGAAGATGGTGGATCGGTCTACCGAAACTGTTGCTAGCGCCCCAGTCGCCAGTCTGAAAATAAAGCGTACAACAATAAAGCACCTTTTATTGTTACCACTTACCTCCAACACCTGAGTTAATAATTACCTGCAATAAATATTTTCTCTAAAATAAAATTTTGTTAATTGCAACAATCCACGGAAAATAAATTCTTTTGAATGCATTGCTGTGGAGAATAGAATAGAATTGATAGAGGATACAGCCAAGTATTAATTTTCTAACGAAAAATTCTTTATTATTAGAGGAATTTTTAATTATAGACCACATTTTGTATTAATTATTTATTAAAAATATAAATACTGTACAACGTTTCGACTGCTTATTAAGTACTATGCACTTGCTCCGACTCAAGTGAACTAACTAGTTGATAAAGGCTGCAGAATAAGCAGTCGAAAATTGTACAGTATTTATATTTTTAATAAATAATTAATTAACAAAAATGTGGTCTATAATTAAAAATTCCCCTAATTATAATAATTCAAATCACAAAAGCTTTAATAAAGAAAAATCCTTTCTCGGCATGTTTTGTTTATTTGCCACCCATCAGCTTTGGGAAAAATTTTTGTTGTGAAAAAACTTAAAGATTGAGAGCTTGGTATCGATTTCGAATATGCTGATTCATAATACATTTTATAATAAAAAATTACAACACATAATTTATAAAACTTCTAGACAAATCTAGCTATATATGTCGCTTTTTTGCAAAGCTGATGTGGCAAGTAAATAAAACTAAAAAGTCCAAAAGAAAAAAAAAAACTTGATTTGAAATTCTATTCTATTCCCCACAGCAATGCATAACACCAGGCTGGATCCTCCATTAACTCAATTTTATTGATTTTTATTTTACCATTTGGTTTTTACTTACTTTCCACCAGTTTCCTTTGCTAAATGCGCACAAACTGAAACTTCAGCCGCTAATCCAATTACCGAGCACCGCACACCTTCTCTTTTAAGATTCTGAAACAGGAATTATATTTGTTAGATGATACTAATATCTAATTAAAATTTTTGCGCGAAACGGTTTTTTTTATAGCATTTTAAAAATTTAATTATTCTAAATGGCTTCAGATGCCGGAAAGACTTTAAAAAAATTTGAATCTCACCGCAATCGTGTCTAGAATATCTCCGGGGTCGCAGGTGGTCAAACTCGCCATCAAGACTAACACTTCTCTACTGGCGTGTGAAGGCAAAATTTTAAGAGATTTCAAAGCTAACTCGAGGGCATTTTGGAGAGAGGGTTCGCCAGTACATGAGGATTTGGCTAGGCCTTGAATTACCTAAATAAAGAAATATATAAAGTAATAGTGAAAAAAAAAATTAAAATAATATCATTAATTTATTTCTACCTTGATATGCTTTTTTGGATTGCCAGCGAGTTCACTTATTTTCTCAGATCGCTTATTTTTAGTTGTAATTATTCCTAATTGACTAATGGGATTTTGATCAAAAAATTCTTCAATGAAGCCTTCTAATAGCTAAAATAAAAAAAATCACTTAATTGTTGATGTATAGTGACGCAGAGATGACTACCTCAAAAAAAATCAAATCATTATGGTCAATTTTTACTTTCTCTTATCTCTATATATGTTTTTTTTTTTAACACACACACTTTTTCCCATTCACACTCACACTCACACACATACACACAGTATTTTCAGCAACTTAGGCCATATAAGACTTTAACGAAAACCGTTATTTGAATAATATATATATTGGGGGTCCAGGCATTCTTATTTAAGCCATTTAGTATCCAAATCCCCCCCCCCCCCCCCGGGATATATAGAAAAGATAGGAGAAATGGTTGCCATGGTAACAAAATATATTCCCCCTCTCCTATAATACTTGATAGTTTTCTGCATTTTTCTTGTTCGATATTATATGAATTTTAATCTAAAAAGAAAAAAGAAAATCTCTTACCATGGCAACCATTTCTCCTATCTTTCCTATGAAGTACAAGAGTAAAGTGTGCTTCAAAACACGTCAAGGGTAAAATGAGAATATACTTTTTAAAGCATCTAAAAAATAATTGATTTTTGAATTTTAAACAATTTTGGTCGAGCGAATTTTGAGAAAATCGAAAAAAAAAAAACTAAAAAAGTACCAGTATCAGTAAAATACTTTTGGCCGATTTTGTTCAAAAGCTTATTTTGAGTGTCCAGCAGAGTACCTAACTTAAATATAAAATTTTAATCTGGTAGCTCAATTCCTTCATGTTAAAAATCGTTACATACACACACACACACCCCAGACCAATTTGAGAACTTTTTTGGACTCAGGGGATCTCAAAACATGTAGGGCCTATATCCATCTCAACATCGAATTTTTGACATGATCGCAATATTTTCTATCTCTAAATATTTCATATATAGGATAAGAGAAAGTAAAAATAACAAGAAAAATGTTTTCAAACCCTTATAATTTCCCAAGATTTTTCTTAATAGAAAATTTTAATTGGAATATTTCGAACGCATCTCACGTGCCATCATCACTCTAGGCTAAAATTACAAATCATATATGTGGTGTAGATCCAGAATATGGAGAAATAGAGATACAATATACCGAATTTTCAAATTTTGTATCTCTCTTTCTCATATATATATATATATGTTTTATAATTTTAGCTTTGGTTGAAGATGGATGTGCCCGAAATATTCCAGATAGAATTTTTTATTCCACCTGGTTTGTCACATTATAACGATTTGGAAAAATTTTAATTTTTTTTTTTTTTTTTTTTATTTATTGAATATAAACTTCATCGATAATAAATATTTAAACTGCTCACACAAATTTATCTTATCAACTTTATAAAACTGGCAGGTTACTTATTTATGTTATTCCTTATTTTTTTGTCCTGCAGCTATATTAGAGGAAAACTTTTTATTTTTAATTAATTTAGGCTAGACCTATCTATTAAGACGTTTTCGATTTAGTACAACTTTTAAGCCTTTGCGAACCTTAATTGTACATAATTGCCTGGTTGGTTTGAGATCTTGATTTGTCATTGCTTCAGAGCAATCAAGAATTAAATACAAATGCCTCATCATCCCAAGTCTTGTATATCCTTTCTTTTGCGATTGCCTTTTTCTTTTGGCTCTCTGGATGAGCTCTGCCACCGATCCTTCAAGCAAGCCATCTTCGTCTTCTTTAATTGCCTCCCTAAAAAATTTTATGAAATAAGCTAAGGAATATATAATAATTTTAAAATCTTAAATACTCACCAAGTTTTTTCATAACCTGTCTCCCATCGATATTCTTTTCCTTCATCGTCATCTGCCATTGTTTTATATTAATAATATACTTTTTAAATAGTTTATATAAATTTATTTTCTTAATAAATTTAAATAAATCTCTTTTAAAAAATATATATTTTTCCTAATCAAATGACAAATAATATTTTTGTTGTTTTTCTTTTAAGGCTCTCTGAAATAGTTGCTAAAATGCTCACGAGATGGTAGGACAATCGTTTTGTAAAGGCGCTAATATAAAAAAAAATATGACTGACAAAAAGAAATGTAAACAATATTTTTCTCTTCTTTATTTCCATAAATTATCCTTTTAAACTAAAGAATAATTTTGCAAATTTGATATTAAAGTGTAAAAGTCGTAAACTTATTAAAATATTTTTATTTTAATGGTTTAATTAAAATAAATTCCAATGTTGGTAGTACAGATATTCTGTAGTTGGTACTACTTAATCATCGCTAAAAAAACAGTAGCAAATTTAACTACATTAAATGTCATCATTTAATTAACAAATTAGAAATTATAATTTATTTGTAAGTATTTTTTTAATTATTAAATATCATTACCATAATTTAAAAATCTATTTGTTTAAAGTTTTATTTCATCATTTTTTTAACATGTCAATTTTTTAAAATCTTTAAAAGTAAAAAGAAAATATCAAATTTTGCACTTTTTCATGTTATTTTCTTAATTTTTTTTAGATTACAACTTTTATTTAAATATTTAAAATGTCAGAAAAGAATAGCATTCCATCGAATGAAGAAATAATTGAAGAATTAACAAAGGATTTAAATACAGCAGAGATTAATGATGAGGAGAATTTATCAAGCACACCTCAAACTAAATCAGAAGACAAAGAAACTACGAATCCTGTTTTAGATGAAATTAGTGATGAGGAAGAAAAGATCTCAAATCAGTCTGATGATGATATTGATGAAGAAGCTTTAAAAGATTTGGAAGTCACTTTATCCGAAGAGGAGAAAGAGGTTTTTCTTTAAACTAATTTATATTAATATGAACTATAGATAGCCTTAATTTTTTTATGGATTTTCGACCAGATTTCATACGTATTATAACATTGAATGTTGATATAATTTTGGGGGTGCTTAGGCTCTATGACATTTAAATAAGGCAATTATTTGTTTTAAAGATTTATGTTTTCACTCCTAATATTTAGGAGTAGCTCTCTCTTGCACCAAAACCTCAAGCCCAAAGACATAAATAATAAAATTTATCAGATTTTATGAAAAAATTTAAATTGTAAAATTCTATATTTTATACTTCTTTAGACTCTAAAGAGACTCTAAGTCTCATTCTTATATAATTTTTTCTTTAAAATAATAATTAAATGAAAGCTAAGAAAAATTCTAGAACGTGGACCTCTTCCATTATATTATTTGTTTCTTAATACTTTTTATCTGTTACCTAATATATGCATTTTTTTTAGAAAAGGAAAAAAGAGGCTGAAGAAGAAAAAAATAAAGGAAATGAATTATTTAAAAATGGTCTTTATAGAGAATCATGTGAAAAATATACAAATGGACTTCGGACTTGTCCTTTAGCATTTTCAAAAGATAGAGCAATTCTTTATAGTAATCGAGCAGCTGCTAAATTAAAATTGGTATTTAATCTATAGGTTGTGAATATAAAAAAAATATTTAATTCAATTTTATAATTTCTAGGACTTAAAAAAAAGTGCTCTTGAAGATTGCACGAAGGCTGTGGATCTCGATTCTACATACATTAGAGCTTTGCATAGGAGAGCACAGTTATATGAACAGACAGATAAATTAGATGAAGCACTTGGAGATTATCAGAAAATTTTGGAATTAGATCCAAGCCATAAAGAAGCTAATTATGAAGTCAGGGTAAGCAGTCGAAAAAAAATTACATTTTAATGTTTTAATTTGATTTTTAAAATTTTTTCTTTTCTTTTTAGAGACTTCCCCAAATGATTGAAGAAAGAAATGAAAAACTAAAAACTGAGATGATGGGTAATTTGATATTTTCTTTTTGTATTAAATAAAAATAAATAGAATATAGAAAGACTATAGCAGTAGTCAGTTTCTGGAACCGGTATTGATTAGTTCTTTTATTGGTGGTGGGGGGTGGTTTCCGGGATGACCTAGCTGGAATTCTGTGGTTTTTTTTTTTTATATATAAAATCGGAAAAAAGTACTATTACTCATGTTTCCAAATGACGAGATCAAACGTAATTTGTTTTATATACCGGAAATAGTATTAGACATGTATTTTATTTTAAAACTAACCATATAAGATATCAAAGAAATCGTTCGTCAAAGGAAATATCGAGAAATTACAAACATACATTGCTCGTTTAATATTTCAGATTTAGTCATGAATGTATTCATGTTTTCCATCGCTACCAATTACGTAAATATGTATACATACCGAAGCTGACTTGACGCAAACGTTGACGCATCGTGTGACTCTAGCTTAGATAGTAAACCCGGGTTCGATTCCCAATTTAATATATTTTCCCAAATACAGGAGGTCCTATAAAACAAGTTTGCTTATTCCTGTTTTATATTAATTTTAGTTCATCGCCAAAAACAACTGTACTGGCTAAAAGGAGATTAATTTTTACTATTTCTTTTTTTTTTTTAGGCAAATTAAAAGACTTAGGAGATATCATCCTTCGACCTTTTGGTCTCTCTACAAACAATTTTCAATTAAATAAGGATCCAAACACCGGAGGGTATTCAATAAATTTTCAACAAAATCCTCAATAGAGTTATTATATATTAATAATACAATTTTACTACTCTAAATAAAATGCCTTTACGATTTTTACCCTTTTTTTATTTTAATTGAAAAAATATTTTGTAATCCAAAATTCTTCACTATGCCGACGAGGCGGTGATTGAAGGAAGTAAGGAAATGGTTATTTATCAAAGCGAAAGCTGTGAAGGCTTTAGAAAAAACTTTTGGGAATCATCACAATCCCATTTTGATAATCAAGGCAAAGAAAGAAAGAAATTTGGCCTCTAGTTTGATCAGGCCTTAAATTGTCAGAAACTACGAATCCCGCTTCATCAGAGTTATTAAGCCCTTAATGTTGAAGAAGAAATTACTTGGCTCAAAAATGAATTTCATTTATTGTTTTAGAGAGGAATAAATAAATTCCTTAGACATGGAATTAATACGAACATGTATAAATTTGTCTATATGCATAATTATGCAAGAATGAGAAAGCCCTCAGGCCTTGGTGTAGGGGTTAGCGTGCTGGTTTTCTGTACCAAGGGTCGCGGGTTCGCATCCCGTCTCATGCGACAATTTATTTCAATTTAATTGGCTACCAAATAAGCTAATAAATAGAGACGGGGTCTAAATGGCCTCCGCTGCCGAAAAAGACCTTAATAAAATTTAAAAAAAATGAGAAAGGTCAAATACGTGTGAAATTTGTTCTTGGAGCATGTAATGTAATTAAGGGGAAATGGAAAGAAAAAGAAACTTCTTCCAAATCTAGTCTCCACATAAAATCAAAACATAGCAAACATTAAATTTATTATCTTTATTCTTAGTCAAAATATTATCATATCAATATGCACCAGATCATAAATATTTCAAAGCCTTTTAAAGGAAGTGAAAACAACTTAAACGTTGAACAAATTTTGTGAGTATACATATACATATTTATTTATATATAAAAAAAAATCTGTTGTGACTATCGCACAGCACACAACTTTCGATTACCTTCGGTAATCGAAAGTTGTGTACTGTGCTTGTCACACCAGATTTTTTGTGTCGACATATATTTCGTTCCCGACGACGACGTTCTAACGAAATATTTATATTCATATATACAGACAGTATATTTATACACTCACAAAATTTGTTAATTAACCTAAGACTTGTCAAGTCCGAATCGAGGCATTTGTTGAATATTAATATCTTGATTCAAATAATTCTCGAAAACTATTTAACATAAAATTATATTCAACCTTTGATCATTCGCAAGGAAAATAGAAATTATGCGAAATTACAAACAAGAATATCTCTTTGCAATATCAACTAATAAGTAAGAAATTAATTTGTGCTGTAATATGGCATTCTTATTAATATTAATTGAAATTAAAAACTAAAACAAAAAGCCTGAGAAAAAAAAAGACTAGCAAAGAGTTTTAGCACATGCTCACCATTTCAGCAGATTACAGTATTTGAGCTTAGGGGAAAATGAAGAGTAAACTGCATTAGGGCCGTAACTAAAAAAATTTTTCGTTTTGTAGGTAGAATTTGGAATATCCCCCCTCCCAGCCCTGAAACTGGCTTGCATCACAATGGAAGATCACTAGCCTCTTGTGTCAAGGGTTCGCTTCCCGTTCCAATTAATTTAAAAAAATTGGCACTGAGTCTAAATTAGGAACCGACCCAAGTTTCGGTTTCGTCCAAAAATCCTGGTTTCGGTTTCGGTCAAAAAGCAGCCGAAACCAGATTTTGAAAAGATGGAGTGAGACGCATATACTAAAAAAAAAAAGAATGAAATTCGTAAGAAAAAGTTTAAAACAAGTTTCGGTTTCGGTAGGACCCTAGTCTAAATGTCCTCAGATGCCGAAAAAGACATTAAATGATTTTTATACAGCCAGGGCGGCATTTAAGAATATGCTGCTTAAAGGGTAAAATCCATTTGCCGCACCCTCTATAGTTCATATTTGCTTAATACATTTGTTTTATACAACAAAAGGATAATAGAGTTCATTGGTGTTTTCATCTTTTTTCTTATTCTTGAATTATTACGGAAAATATTATTAACGTCCTGAAATACTTCATTTTTTTGAATAAATTTGCCCAACTGCAGTCACTGAATTTGTTGCAGCCTTTTTAGCCTATTTCGAGATACAGCCATCAAGAAACCACAACTACCCAATACTCGTTTCAATATTCGTTTCTCTATATTATTATTCTTTTATTATATTAGATATCGTGGAATTGAACGGCTCTAAATGCATATTTCCTCTGAAGTTTTCACCTATTCTCGTATATTTAGAATTATTTCATTCAAATCTCACAATAATACAGTAGAAATTTGTTTTTCGGACTGATGGTACGAGTTCAGATAATTCCTTCATCTAGGTTCCCATTATTCAGCATATTTATTATTCGGTAAATATTTCGGCTATCCTCCATGCCACAAAGTGATTATTTAATGGACTTGTGCCCTGTGATAATATACAATAGCGGATCCAGAGGAGTTTTATAGGTAATTACCCCCTTCCTTTGATAATATATAATTCTTTGGAGAAGCTTGCAGCGATTCAATAGAAAGTTGCTATTATCATCGGACGCAAATCACATTGTAGCAAAGATCAAGTTTTTCAAAATCTTTGCCGAATAGAATGTGGAATCTTAAATATATATTTTATAAGTCCATTTCCACCTTTAATTATCAATTACAAATTTAAAAAAAAAAAGAGGAAAAACTGAATTGGTTTAAAAAAATAAAACAAACGTATATATATTATATATAATATACTTTGTGCAGAATATGAAAAAAATTTCAAGTCTCAAAGACTTGAAAGTAGCAAGATTTGAAGCAAGTTTTAGCTTGTGGCAATGAAGGCGATCTTTTCGTCAGGATCGATAATCGAGTTTCTACTGTAATCCATTTCAATCGTGATTTTCTTTGTACTGTATTAGTAATTTTTATGCTTAAAGCAACAAGTTTCTATAAACACTGTATACTAGATTATGATAAATAATAGTGTAATATTTACAAACATGTGTCGGAATTTTATTTAATATAAAACTAAATTATAAATTTTTATACAATGGACATCAAATTTAATCACTGAAATAAAAAAAATAATGAATCCCTCAAAACCCAATAAGTCCAATTTACGTAAGTTTAAAAAATATATATCTTATTAACAAAAAGAATGTTAAAATAAAAATTTTATTTTTCTTCAAGCACATGACCGATATAATAATATAAAGTACTTTATGGGGGATATGCAAACGTTCTATAAACATTCCCCCGATTCTTTATCCGACTTGGAAGTAAACTTTTTAATTATCTTATTATGATTCTTTATTATTTAGTAATATATATATAATAATTTTCAGTTGGAATCTACAAAAAGGAATTTAACGATAACCGATTCAGAACAATTTTGGGGAGATAATGAACTTGATTCAACATCTATCTCTGATATTGAACCTTCAAAAAATTTTGGACGAAAGTGTATTAAGTGTCGAAAACCAAATATTACAAAATATTTGATTTGTAATAAGTGCCGATCGGTATGAATATTATAAAAATATTAGACATTATGTTTAATTCCGAACAAAGAGAGCAACAGCGCGGGTTTAGGCGAGTTTATTTTCGTTTCCCCTCTTTAACAAACAAAGTTTTTTTTCTTTTCAAAGCTAAAAAATACAAACAAGTATCTCTCAAGTTACAAATGAAAAAAAAAACCTTTAATTCTCTCAAATTATATGAAAAATGCTGCCACTTTGACAAATTAAGTTGGTGGCGAATTAAATAATGAAGAATTATTTTCCGGATTTCCTTCAATTTTTGCTCTATTTGTTAAAAAGATCTTTTTTTTCTTTTTACCGAGAGGAGCGAGAGGAGCAAAAGGAGAGGCTGAACAAAACAACTAAATGAAATTAAATATTATTTCATTATCAAAAAAATGCACGATGATACATCAAGCATTATTATAACTTTTCCAATGTTTTACGAGTTGCAATCGAAACCTAGACAGAAAATTCTTTCAATTTTTTTTTATTCTTGCTGTCTGTACTATCCTTCATTTTTAAACACATTCGGAGTATATATACAATTTCAATATATACTACAAATATAACTACCATGGGCTGGCATATCGAGGGGGAGGCAAGGGGGCAGTGCCCCCTTCCAGTCTTGATTTGTAACCAATACCATTTAGAAATCTCACAGATTGGAAAACCAACACCTACCTTCATAGGCCCATTTAATTTTTTTGTTCAATTGTGAGATAAGCTGCGGATTAAAGATCTGTAGTTTCAACACAATCAATATTGCGAAACTGTCTAGAAAATTGAAGATAATCCGATATTATAGACACAAGACTTAATTCGTGATTCATTTAAATAAGAGCAATGAAAAAAAACAAGCTCGGTCGTTTTTTTTTTTTTTTATTGAATTGGAAAAAACTAAAAAGTCCATTAAAGTAACATTAGTTGTACCCGAATCTTCCCAAAGGCGAGTCCTAGGGCAATTTGCTTTCTATACCGCAAATAGGAAATATTTAGATTGACGCAAGTGTATAGCTCAGTGGTTCCCAACCTTTTTTGATGTGCGGCCCACTTTTTTCGTAATTTTTGATGTGCGGCCCACGAAGTAAGTTATTGAAATAGAATTAATATTTCTCAGGCTAGACAAAATCAAATAAATATTCAAATTACGAATCGACGACGACGAAGTAAAAATATGCGAAAACATAAGATGGTTAATAATAAGAAAAGAATAGAAGAACATCGAAGTAGTACTGATTCTGATATTACTGTATTTAAAGACGCCAAAGGTCATTCATTTTCTTAATATTTAATCTCTATTTGATTTAAGTAAATAATTAAAAAATTCATTTTTTCCTAGATCAGATGTTTGAAACAAATATAAATTCTAAAATCAATTATAAAAAAAGAATATTTCACCGAATTTTTCCTCTATTTCACCTCGAGAAATTGAAGAGGAAGATAAATTGAGATGACGCATATTTTATTTAATTATCAACTTCTTTTTAAAAGATGAATGAATAAGTGGGATTAACAAGATGAGGAAAAAAAGTCATTAAGTAATAATTTAATATTTGTTATATTTTAAACTTTGAAACAAATAGATTTATCATTGTATAAACATAAATATAAAATTTCGACATATGTTTATGTACAATAATATATAACATTCAAAAAAAGTTTTATATATTTTTTATTATAAATATTAATAGTTGTAATAAATATTTTTCAGTTCATGTCTATTAACAAATACTTCTCAATAACATAATGAATTTTTTTTTAATTAATAAAAAGGCTCAATATTGTTTTACTTAAAGTTTTTAAAACAACTGAAGCTAGAAGAAAAATGATACTAGAAAGCTTAAACCCCGAAAAAGATTAATGAAGTCCTTGAAGGAAAGGAAAGCTTGTACAATTTTTATTTTATTTTTTAAAATTTTTTTAAAATTTTTTTAAAGGGAATTTATAATTTTTTTGAAGAACAATGTGCCCCCCCCCCCCCCCGTGGCCGAGAGATGTTGGCAAATATCAATATTGATAGTCTTAAAGTCATGAGGCCCAGGTTTGGATTCCAGGCAGTCGGATGAATATTTATTTAAATTATTTACATACCAAATGGTATAAATAAATGTGCCTGGACTCACTAATATCTCGTATTTAAATAATGGGTATCTTCAAAGTCGATACGGCCTATAACCCCGAAAAGACATGGAAAAAAATGTGTGCGTTTTCTTACACCAATATAATAATTATGTTTAAATTAAGTGAAGCTTATCAGGATCATTTTTCTTTTTAAATAAACTTAAACTTTTCAATTTTTCTATATTAATAACGGTGACAAGTAGGCAATTATAACTCTTTATTGTATTCTAGGTTTTTATGAAAAAATTAACTAAAATCACTGATAAATAAGCATTTGACATCTACACATTTATTTTCATAGACAATAATAGTAAATTAAAATCTCCATATTATATTTGGAGATATTTTTATACATTGATCAAATTTAAAGCCATTTATCAGTACCGTAACAAAAGCAAGTACCTTGTGCTCCCTAATGGCGACAATATTATTGTATTTTCTACGGTTTGCCCCTAAGTCCCTGCCCTCGATCGAGCACTTATTTAAATTGAATATAGGAACGAAAAAAACGCAATTTCTTTCATACATGTTACACTAATATCATATAAATATTTTATGATATTGTCGTTTTCAAAAGTTAATTATCTCAAATCATGAGTCTCTTATATCCGATAATTTTCTTCTTAGCGAATTGTTTGGGACATATGCAGTGGCGTAAGCATCAGTTCAAAAGCCGCGTCTTTAAGATTTGCTCCACGTAGATTTGCTTCTTGGAGATCACTTCCAGATAAATCACAGTTCTATAAATAAATAGAATTATTTTAATTATTTGTATGAATAAAAATTGGTAATAAACAAAAAAAAAATTTGAATTAATTAAAATATCTTCTTTTGACTTTTTATTTTTGTTTATTGGTTACCTCTAAATCTGCGCCTGCTAACACTGCAGCTCGGAGGTCACAATTCTTTAAATTTGCATTTTTAAGTGTCGCTACTCTTAAATTGACACCAGCCATGTTGCTTCCTTCTAAATTGGCTCCTTTAAGATTTACACCTTCCATGTTTGCTCGAGCTCCGGCTGGATCCTAAAATATGAATGCTTTCTCGAGACCTTTCTTAATATTATTACGGTATATGAAAATAATCTTACTTCAAAATTACATCCTCGTAGAATTGCACTTTCAAGATTTGCACAGAGCATTTTTACGCCTAGCAGTTGAGCGCCTTCCATTTGTGCATGAGAAAGATCGGCTCTTTCGAGAGAACACCAACTTAAGTTTGCCCCAACCATGCGACATCCGTGTAAGCAGGCATACTATAAAATGAGAAAAACAATATGTTATCTAGGAGTTTTTATTTCAGCTCGAATCAAGGTCAACTGTTTTTAGAATAAACCTGAATAAAATTTTAAAGTTGCGTTTATTAAAGGTTTTGTGGTTTGTAATAATATTATTATGGGATTGGAGCATATACCAAATTTCATAGATCTGGCTGCTACCGTTTTTAAGCAATCGTGTTCACACACACCCAGATGATCCAAAAGAATATACGAGAAAGTTTTGGGGAAGTCATTCCCCTTTTATTTTATTTAATGTTAAAATAAATTCTTTAAGAAAACGGCAACTTTGTTGGAGGATTTTTTTATATAAAGCATTTTTTTTAAGAAAAGGAATATATTATTTTTTTTATAGATTACCTTGAAGTTAATGTTACGTAAATCGAGCCTAGATAAATCAGAACCTGCCAAGTTGACACCTTGAAATCTTAACTCGGTGGTCAGTCCTGTCATTACTAAGGCATTTATCACATCACGTCGAGTCAAAGGCATCAAATCCCGAGATCTCTGATTATTTTGTATTGTTGTCTCCAACTGAGGTATTAGAGATTCAATGCCAAAAAATTTGGCCTCTTCAAGAAGTCCTAAAAAAGAAAATATCCTCTTTTGGAATTTAATATTTTAACCCAGTGAATTTTTTCTTTCTCCATTTTTAAGAAAATACAGAAACCCCTGCGTAATGCGGTTAATTTATCACTATTGCCAAATGAGAATCGTGAAACGGTGTTTTCCTGTATTGAATAATCCAGAAATTAGGAAAAGCAAGTACAGGAGGTGCAAAAACAAAGTCTGGATGACATATGCGAAAGGTGACATTTTGGGGGAAATGTATTTGTTCATTTTCAGTCCTTTTGGGCTTATATTTTATATATAGTTTAGGCACAAAGTTGTCATTATTTTATGATGCACAAAGGACCGGGCGCATGTTGATTTTTTTAGAAAGGGCTGGTGTTTGATGCAATGTGAGAGTTTAATCTCGAATAGACACTCGCCCGTTTAAAAAAATATAGAAATATACATTTAAACCGACCTTTGTGCCTCAAGAATAATGACAACTTTGTGCCTAAAATTTTTTGGCACCACCATTTTTTTTTGCTGCTCCTGTACTTTCTCTTCATATTTCTATCATCAACAGCAACTTTTTTTCGAATCATATTTAATAATTACCTTCTGGATTAACATTTATGTCATAAATCAGATGGCCATTTCTAAGATAATTTAAAATAGGTTCAAAATATGTTGGACTTCTATCTATAAGAAAAGCTCCATTTGAGTCAACATTGCTTGGTGTCATCATAAAGCCTTCTTCTCCTTCAGCAAACATTCTGCAAATAAATATTTATTTCTTTTAAATACAGACTTGGATTAAAAGATTTTATTATAAGTTTATGTTTAATTTTGTCTTGTCCAAATGGGTGATTTAAATTATTTACCTTGCCAGCATAGACATGGGTTCTTTTGTTGTCAAAGTACTTCTTGAAGTAGTGAAATATTTCCCTCCAACATTGAGAGTGACCCATTCTGAATTTGATATAACGAGTGATTTATTAACTTCAGGATATAAAGTGGCAGGAGGTACAGCAGCGACTGTAAGTGTTGTTTTAGAATTATCCCGCCCTTGTTGGTATATAAATTTCTCTCCTTCAGATACATATAAAATATCATCGTCTCTATAATGAAATTGAAATTATATTAAGTTAGTTAATTCCAGAAAATGAAAGAAACCAAGAAAAAAATTACCTTAGAAGTTTTATATCATCTATTTCTCCCCCTTGGGGAGTAAATATCCTTTTAGCTTGAATTCCAAATTTTGTACTTGCAGCTGTTAAAAGTTCTTCAATGGAATGTGTCACCAAAAATACCTAACAAAAAAGTTTTAATTTATAGTAATTCTTGTTAGTATTGACCTAACATTATTATGATATTATATAGGAATAGAGTAAAAATTTCATTTGGGTCCCGATCCACCTTTGGCCATTTCGAAACAATAAAAGCTGACGTGAATATATACATATATTTAAGAGTCCCAAAAGGCGAAATAGGTCTGTTATTCTCATGACCACAAAATCTGTACTTAATCATTGGGTTATGACGACCCAAAATAATATTCTTCGTTAAAATTATCAAATAAATGAGCAATTTTTAATATATACTGTTTGACTTGGTTTTAAATCAAAAGATTACATGAAATGAGGGGTGTAGATGCAAAACTCACATTCTCCAATTTTTGTTTTGTGGAGAGTGTGAGTTTTGCATCTACACCCCTCAAATGTCATTTTTTTTTTTTTTTTTTTGTTTAAAAACAAAACTAGAATAAGAGACAATCACTCATTTTACAATTGGAATTTTTTTTTTTTCATTTAAGGTCTTTTTTCGTATCTATTTAAATTGATTGGTAGTCAATTCAATTTAAATACATTTTTGTCTATAATTGTAATTGTTATGATGAATATTATCAAGAGATTTTATAAAATTGCATAATATAATAATAAATTACTTTGCCATCCTCTTGAGTTCCATTTTTAAATAAAATTACACGTTTCATATTTATAAAATAAATAAAGAATCTTAAATTATTTATTAAAAAGAAACATAATACTTTCAATATGAAATGTCAATCAGATGTCAATCAATGTCAATGGAAATGTCTTCTTTCCTGTTTCCAGAGATCAAAAGAGAAGTGAGACATTGTTAACCAGTACTACCAACATTATAAACATTTTTATAAAATAATATTTATTTAAATATGTTCTGATTGAAAAAAAAACTACATGAATTTTTTAATAATTAATGATATTATTTAAATCAGCAATTAATAACGGCTACTAACTCATATTTTGTGTTGGATTTAGTGTTAAATATATGTTATCGTTAAAATATTTAAAAATTAAAAAAAAAAAAAATATTAACCACAAATTGAGAATTAAGCAGATATAATAAAATTTATAATTAAAGATGTATAATAAATTAATCTCCTACATTTTTTTTATCAATTCTTTGAATATAGCGGAATTTTCTTTCACGTTGGCTAGTCTGGATCCTCAATGGCTGTTGGCTCTTCGTTTTGATGACGTTCCCTTCGCCATCTCAATTGACATTTACAGCTGTCTATAATCTTAATATTTCTCCAATGTAAAAATCACAAAACATCCATGTTTTTTTCATATATATTTATATTATAATTTCACTTTTATACACTAGAAAACTCAAACAAAATGTGGAAAGTAAGAGAATTGGCCGATAAGGTGTAAGTATATTTAAAAAAAAAATTTTCCATGACATTAATTTGGTTATAAATTTTGTTTATAAAATATTTTATTTTATTTTTAATTAGCACAAATGTTGTGATGAATTATACGGAAATTGAAGCTAAAGTTCGCGAGGCAACAAATGACGATGCTTGGGGGCCAACAGGTGATTATTTATTATATGCATTTGACAGATTAATGGAGGGAGATGAATCTTTTATTTTATAAAATTTTTAGGAGCTTTAATGCAAGAAGTTGCTCAAGGGACGTTTACTTATGAACATTTTCCAGAAGTGATGTCTATGCTTTGGAAAAGAATGCTTCAAGATAATAAGAAAAATTGGAGGAGAACTTACAAGGTTACTTTTAATAATTTTTAATTAACCATGTCTGATTACTTCATTTAACACTATTATTAAATTCAATTAAAAGTTTTTTTAATTAATGGAAAATAGTTTTCAAAATAGCTCTACAATAAAATTCAATTAAAAACTTCCCTTTCATAAATTCTTTGTCTTCTATCTTGGCCTTCAGTGAAACACAGTGACTGATGCGATAATTCATTTTATTTATTGAATTCTAATCACATTTTCTTTTTAATTAAGGTTGGAAATTCTTTGCTTGCTATTAAAAAAAAAGCTTACATATTTAAGAGAAAATAAAAACAGTGATTTCAGAGAAATAATTAGTCAAATGTAGAAAGCCAAATTCTTCGCAATCACTTCTCAACTCAAAAACTATTCTTTCAGTTGTTTTGAAATTTTGCACTCATAAACTAGGGGTAGAGGCCAAGAACTGAAAAGCTTTTGGTAAACATTCGACCATTAGGGGGTGTTCTAGGGAGGGGGGGCAATATTTTTTTTCCTACTTAACCTATATTCTTTTTTATATATTCAGAAACTAGACTTTCTCCCGAGTAAAATGATATATAATATGTAATACATCGGACCACTAGGGTAGCTCTAGAGGGGGGGGGGGGCAATATTTTTTTCTTGAATAGTAGGTGGGTAAAGTTGTGAGCTCGGCTTAGTCCGACCCTTTATTTTTTTATTCAATGGGTCGTTTTGATAACTTACCTACCCCAACATTAAAATAGCCTCCCTATGGGGAAATACATGGTGTTTGTCCTTCAGCTATTTTAATTGCTGAAGGACAAACACCATGTATTTTCCCATAGGGAGGCTATTTTAATGTTGGGGTAGGTAAGTTATCAAAACGACCCATTCCTTTAGGCTGATTCCTTGCCTTTTTAATTCTTGAATCCACAACCCTTAAATATCTACATATTCACAATCAATTTTCAGTCTTTATTACTACTTAATTACCTAGTAAGGAATGGTTCCGAACGAGTTGTAACATCCGCAAGAGAACATATATATGATCTGAGAAGTCTAGAGAATTATACTTTCATGGATGAATACGGAAAGGATGTTGGGATAAATGTTAGGTAAGCATTTTTAATTTTAATATCTATTATGAAATATAAACAAACATCTTTAATAAATAAATTATTTTATTCATAGACATAAAGTCAGAGAATTGATAGATTTTATTCAAGATGATGATAAATTACGAGAAGAAAGAAAAAAGGCAAAGAAGAATAAAGATAAATACGTTGGAATGTCAAGTGAAGCAATGGGAATGCGTTTTGGTAAAAAAAAATTGAAAAATTCATTATAATTTATAATTTGTAAAAAAAAAAAAATTAATTCTTTGTTTCAAGGTGGAGGAGGAGGAGGCGGAGGAGGTGGTGGTGGAAGTTGGGATGAATCTCGATACCGGGATCGAGTAGCTGGAGACTGGGAACCTGACAGAGGGGGTGGTGGAGGTTCTCGTCAACCGTGTGGTTTTGAAGATTTCTCCAATTATAGGTATAAAATTTTTTTTCTTTTAACACTCGGTTAGACGCACCTCTAAAGTTACACGGATAGTCGCTATGGATCTGAGAGATCCATAATGAGGAAACGCTGATAATTTTGAAAAATACCAGTGCTTTTTTTTTTTATTTATTGTTCCGGCCTTTAGATACCTCATTTATTTGGTGGTTTAAAATAACTTTAAACATCTTTATTGATATAGGTCCTTATTGAAGGTGACATATACTGCCTAGGTGCACCTTTCGAAAAATCAAAACAGCACTAAAGTGTGACGCTGGTCTAGCTAGGAGGATCCTGTGATGGGTATTCTCCCACCCCAAAACAATAGCGCTATACGGCTATATATGAAGCTAGTGGATCTCACAGATCCAGCGCCGAGTTAATTAGAGAGATTACTCTCTGACCCGTGGCTCAGTGGCTTGTGCCTAGGGGCCCAAATCCGGGATAGTTTGAAAAAAAAAAAAAAAAAAAAAAAATTTGGAAAACCCTAGAATTTATTATAAATTTTTCTATATCTAAAAAATAAAATTAAAATCATTAGATGAGAAAAATTTAAAATTAAAGCGTTTCATTTCATTAAATACCTCTACAAGCAGGGCCGGATCTAGGGGGGGGGGGGGGCAGTGGGTGCTTGTGTCCCGGGCGGCAGATATCAGGGGGCGGCAATTAAAGAAAGATTTACTAAAAAAAGGTAAAATGATATGAATTTTGTATAGAAAATTTTAAGGAGGGGGCGGCAAATTAAATTTTGCCCCCCCTAAAAAATCTCGTAGTTCCGGCCCTGTCTAAAAGCCACTGCCTAAAGAATGCATCCTATCTTGAATACTTTCTGCACGGGTCATTTCAGGTCATCGCGATTCTATGTGAAAATTTTCGCGCCCTCTAATTGGTGACTTGCAATGAGGTCCCGACCTATAAGATAATTTAACTTGAATTTATTCACTTTCTATTTAAGAGAAAGTTAATTACATAATACCCACCTGCAATTTTATTTGTATTGAAATTTTTATTAACTATTGCATTGAAAAAATTTAAATCAACTATAATAATCTCTATATAATAAGAAATTAAATATATCACGTTCGGTCCGTAGCCAGGGCGACATCCCTGTCCTTTTCAGCTTTTAATTCGGTAAATATTAATTATATGAATAATATTAATCGATTTTATTTATTTTTTTTTCAAGTGATGAAGGAACTCGCTACGATTCCGATGCTGATCAAGGTGATTATTCAGCGAATAATCGACGAAAGGAATATCGCGATCGTGATTCTGAAAATGTTGATCATCAAAGCAATTCGATCGGAATAGGTTCATTACCTTCGAAAACAAGCCTGGGAGGCTCCAAGACTGGCACCCCGACACGTTCTAATCGACCTCTGAAGAAAATCGATCTGGGCGCAGCAGCTAATTATGGCAAAGACAATAATTCATCAAAGGTTAGATATTTTTTTAAATACCAGTATATTTAACTTTATTTAAACCGTTTTTTTTATTATTAGAGTAATAGTCCGGCTAAAAGTATAAGTTCTCCTCAAAGAAATGGAGGATCGACTAATCCTACTAGTGGCGGATCAACACATGTTGCTGAAATCGCTGTTAATCCTGCAATAGAAAATCTCGATGAAGATGATTTCGACCCAAGAGCTGGAACAACTGGCCTAACTAAATCAAACACCAACCCGACAGCTGAATTTGGCGATTTCACAGCTGCCCCACCATCGTCGTTAACAAGTGCATTTGCAAATACAACTAACGCAAGCAATGATGAATTCGCCGATTTTTCAACTGCATTTTCTAATCCACAGCCGGATAATCGAAATAATGTCGATTTGATTGCTACTAATACTCTTTCACAATCATCTAGCAATGGAAATCTTCCAGGTTGGAATAAATATTCTCTCTCTCTTTGTCTTTTATCCTTTTTGCTCCGTCTTATTTTATTTGTGATTGCATCGGAAACCATTTTAAACGTTAAAGACTGTACTAGCCGCACCGCCCGCCTTTTTTTTTATTTTAACACATACTTTTTTCTCACGCACACACATACATACACACAGTCTTTTCGGCAACTCAGGCCATATAAGATTTTTACGTTACTCATTATTTGTAAATATATATATTTGAGGGTTCAGGCATTTATTTAAGCCATTTGCCAAATGGCTCTAAAATTATCGGACTGCCTGGGATCCGAACCTTCGACCCTTGGTATAGAAGGCCAGCACCCTACCAACTACACCAAGGCCCGAGGGCCACCTCCCGCCTTAGGCCTTTTTTATTATTATTTTTTTTTTTTTTAATAAAAACACTCACTTTTTTCTCATTCACACTCGCTCTCACACACTCTCTCACTCAGTCTTTTCGGCAACTCAGGCCATATAAGACTTTGACGATATCCGTTATTGATAAATATGCATATATGGGGTCCAGGCATTCTTATTTAAGCCATTTGGTATTCATAAAGCTTAAATAAAATCATCGGACTGCCTGGGTCCGAACCCGCGACGTTTGGTATAGGAGGAGGAGCTTGAGGATTTGTTTACATTCATTGAATATACATAAAAATGCAAAGAATACATAAATATTTCTCTATAGGCCTACATTTTCTATCGGAGAAATCGTAATTTTAGGAATTAATAACTCAAAAGTAAGAATTTCGGGACCCGAGTATTTTTCCTGGACTCTCCATAAAGTTCTCTATAAGACTGCAAAATTACGTTTCAAAATTCCAACGGGAAGTTGGTCAAACAGAGCGTGACAGATGGACACTCCGCTTTTATATGGACGATGTTATGCATAAAGGAACCAAGCGCCATTAACCTAAATCTGAGATAAAGGCCATTTCATTTGCACACTTGTAAACAAACCCAATGGCAATGACTTTTTTTCTTGTTTTATACAAAAAAAGTGCACAGAGTAATAATGTTGTGATTTAAATAAAGAGGTAGATCTTCTTTTTCCCTAAAAGAAGGCGGTCTTATCTCAATTTCTATCATAATGGCGCTTGGTTCCTTTATGCATAACACCGTCCATATGATATGCGTAGTTCCTTGATATATAATCAGATAAATGGGAAGTCAAATATTTTAAATTCATTTTATCGTTTAGGTTGAAAAGTGAACAAATAAATCTTTTTGGATAATCAAGTCAAAATCATGACTCATTTTTTTAATCATTCTTTTTTCATTTGTCTTTAAGATAAAGCTTTTTCAAAAGAATTTAAAAAAATACATTTATTTTTAGGTTTCGATAAATCGAATACGGATCTTTTATCTGATCTTTTTACCGATCCGGCTGTGAGCACCGCTAATAATTCTAATTCACTTCTAACGGGATCATCGTTTGAACCAAATTTTAATAATACAGGTGAGTTTTTATTTTGTTCTTAGAATTAGAGAAGAAATTATTTATTAAAAAATTTTCTGAAATATAAAAATTGTATATATTACATTAGCAAAAAGACCAAAGATGATTCGTATCTTTTGTTCTACCAAAGCTAAAATAAACTATAAGTAAAAAATTTTGTAATAATATTTAATTATTTTACATCATAAAGGAATGATGTTAAGCTTGTTGAAATTTGATAATTATTTAATAAAGAAATTAATTTTTTTGATTATACTATTCTATTTTCATTCACAATTTATAAATGACAGAAGAAATTAAAATAATCTGTAACAAGGCATCTAGAAATATTCCATTGCAGAGGCATCGACCATCAAGAATATAGAGAAACTCGTCCAATCTGCGCTTTCTACTACACATCGGGATAAATTACTCCCTCTGATGTCGCAGCTCGCCAACTCGTTACCGGGGATGTTTACACCCCAAAGATTTTGCTCGCTCGACGAGGAATCGGCACCTTCAAGATTTCTTATAGAACATTATTATCGTGATTTACTTGAAGTTTGGATTCACACTTGGCCGGGACGAAGTCGAGCGATTGACACGCAGATTGAGATCGTTTGGTTTTGTCCTGAATCAGGAGCTATAACTTTTCATCATGCCCTCTCGATTCTTTTAGAAAAAATTGCAAATCTCCCTCAATGTTCTTTACTTGATCATATTCAGAAACTTTTGGAGAAATTATTTCTTTGTGATGCGCTCCCAGCTGCTATTTATGATCTTTCCTCGAATGAAGAAGCAAATGATATTGTTCGTAAAAGCATTCTAGATTCTTGGAAACAACTTGTCCATAGTATTATAACTCTGCCTAATAGATTAGCAAACAAGTTCAAACATGAACTTAGTCATTATTTTATTCCAAATAATTTTTCTGATTTACTCTGTGCGCATATCTTACAAATAATTACATTTTTATCGGAAGCTCATAGACAAGGCTCTTACTTCAATATCGAGCCCACTGCTCTTCTAATGAGCAAAATCATTATTCATTCCAACTTTTCTAGAAACTCTCTTGGCCTAATATCTCTTATAAGAATATTCTTAGAATCGTCACAAAAATGCGAAAAGACGGCACAAGTGATTCAAATTCTTTTTCAAAATTTAACTCGAGATTCTATTGATGTTTTTTTAATAATGATTTTAGAAAATTCCTCAACAAAAGATGGCGTTAAATTGTTATTAGGAGATATTTTAAATTTTAGAAGTTGGAAGTATGTAATTACTGTGAAAATTCCATTAAAATTTTTTACTCCCGATTTAGATTCTTTAATTTTGCCGAATCTTTTTGGATATTTGCTCTCTTTAAATAACATTAAGTGTATTAAAGATATTTTATTTTCGTTATTAGATATATGGATGAATCCACGGACTATAGATGTTACTCCCGTTGATCAGCAAATTTACATTGCCAAGGCTATAATCCTCTGCTCCCAGAGTCTTTTCCAATTAGACCAGGAATCGGATGAAACGACTCTTGAAATCCAGAAACGTCTCCTTCGAGGAGTTCCTGTTCATTTGGGTTCCTCCCTTGAAATCACCCGAGCTCTCGGAATGATCACCGCTGAAATCGTTTGCCGATTGCTAGCTCGAAATCAAAACAAACAACATCCTCAACTTAGTTTTGATTACGAAGGAATGTCGCAATCAACTAAACATATTCTTGACAAATTAAAATCTTTTGAAGATTATAATTTCAATCCTACGTCACGAAATGTCGAGCCAAAATATCAACCCTTAAACGAAAGTCATATTAATAAAATGTTATTTAAAGCCAATTTAATTCAACAAGTGCAAGATACTAAAGTGGAAATTAGTGAAAAATCAGAAATTTATATAGAAAAAGAAATAGATCAAAATAAGGATGATTCTTTAGATAGCGATGATGATTTGGAACCTTATGACATGTCGAATGATGTCAAACTGTCAATAGAAAAAAGACCGAAACATGTGCGAGATCTTTTAGAGGCTCTATCAAATAATGAAGATTGGGAAGTGAAGCACGAGGCTCTAGAATGTTCTTTAGATTTAATTAATTCGAAACTCCCCGATGAAGATGTTGCCCTTGCTCGTCTTCTTTTAGATGTCCTTTTAGAATTGGATCCAATAACTACTGTTGATGATTTCGACACAAAACGTTTCGCCTCATGTGTGGCGATTGTTTGTATTTATCCTGAAGAATGTGCGAAACATTTAGCGAAAAGATTCTCCTCGGAGCAAGTAATTGATGATATTTCGACACGGATTAGAATGTTAGACATTCTTGCTGCTTCCGCGCATGAATTATCCAAGTTAAAAAAGGAAGATAGTTTGGAGAAACCCAGCGAAATAATCAATGATATCGTGCAGCAACGTATAGCAGCGAAGACAAGACGATTTGCATCCGCCACTAAAATAAAACCCGGGCAGATAAATAAATTCGCCAAAGTGGCCGAGGCGTTTTTATTCCCTCTTTTGGGAAATACCACGCGATGTCCGGGAATTCGATTTACCGCTCAATCAGAGGCAGATGGAAATTTCGATATGAACACATATTTTCTAGAACGTTATTTACAAACTCTAGCCTCAATTATGGTGTGCGCTCAAAATATCCCAGCCTCAGCACGAATGGCCAAAGAACTTTTAGACGCAGTGTGGTATATTCGATTTGCCAGGGAGCCAGCAATTATCCTTGGCGTTATTAGATGCGTCGCGGCTGCAATTATTTCCACGCCAATTTCTCGATTAAAGTCTGATTTATTTCAACATTTAATAGAATATCGCAATTGGCTTTTAACACTTGCTAATTCTTTGTCAGCAAATCCAATTATTAAAAAAAATGCTAGCGATTTACTTATAGTTATTGATCAATCTATTAGAGAGGATCTTAATTCATTTGAGAATGTTTGAATTAATCCTTTCTTTTTTTTAATAAACGTATTGCATAATTAAGCATAATCTTTGTTTTTATTATATATTAACCCTGAAAAATGTACTCTAGGATCTACAATGAGTAATGCATTTCTTGGGGGACCTCCTTTAATTCCTTCGGCGCTACCATCAAATAATCATCAAAAGATGTCAGCTCACAATAATTTTATGTCTTCCAATTATCCCGCTTCGGTAAGAAACTTTTTTTAATAATTAGAATTCTTTAAATTTAATGATGTTAATCAGAGTGAGCATAGCATTAGCTCTCTTAGGGAATTTTTTTAAATTTGTCTCAACTGGTGTATGTAGTTGACAGCTAACTTAAAGTGAATGTGCATTGCCTGAATGTGAATCATTTGGGTAGACTATCATTCAAGAGAGAATTACTATATTGACCATTTTGTAAACTATAATCTATCTAGCTACCCAACGGGTGTTTTAATGAACATGAGTTCCTCTCAGCGCTCCCTCTCTTAGCGCAGGATTTCCCACGTTGCATCTCTTCACTAAATTGTGTGGAAAATGCAGTAGAACCTCGCTCATTGTAGAAGATTGCCTCACATTGCGAGTACAAAACATGAAGTTCGCCAAAATAAAAAAGTATGTCCAATTAGATTATCATTTGGCTTTTATATTTAATTTTGCTCACTTTTAAATTTAGTGATTACATTTTACAAAAAATTAAATTAGAAATTTGATGTTATTATTTTAAAGGATTTTTATTAAAAACTATCAAATTTTCCATTAATAATTAATTACATATTAGGAACATGAATACAATTCTAAAAAATATATGTATAGTGAAGGTCAATATTAAGTCCCACCCATGCGTTTTCTACTTGTGATTATTTCATTGTTTTTATAAAAAAAATGAAAATATTTATTAGAAATTTTCTAGGTTTGAACCATGAAAGTTTCTATTAAAAAATATATAATATTTTTTTAAAAACAATGAAATAATCACAAGTAGAAAACGCATGGGTGGAACTTAATATTGTCCTTCACTGTACATAATGACCACTAACAGCTCCGAGGATGGCTTTGACCAAAGCCGAAACGTCAGCTGTTTTTTTTTTTTTTTTTTTAAACATTCACACATTTTTCTCATTCACACTCACAGTCACACAGTCTTTTCGGCAACTTAGGCCATATAAGACTTTGACGATAACCGTTATTTAAGAATTTATCTAATATTGGGGTTCAGGCATTCTTATTTAAGCCATTTGGTATCCAATTGGCTTAAATAAAATCATCGGACTGCCTGGGGTCCGAACCCGCGACGTTTAGTATATGAGGTTAGCACTCTAACCTCTACACCAAGCCCCGAGGGCACGTCAGCTGTTAAAATATATTTTTAAAGAAAAAATTCTGGCTGCGATTTCTTCTAACTTTCTTTTCATTCCGGATACAAATTCCACCAGCCATAAAATACACTTATACTATAAAAACAATGCTTCTAAAAGAAATCTTGTTGAAGATTCCACCACCAAAACCCCCAACCCTTCTAATATATTTTTATTTGATAAATATAGCCTATATAGGATAACCAACGAAATGTTTATATTATTTTAAAGGTGGGCAGCACATGGACCAATGCTGGAAATTTAAATATCAATATAGACAATTTGAGCATCGCAGGCGGTCTGACTGGAAGTGGCAAATCCAACCACAACGCACCATCTATGAATCAGCTTGCTTTGAACAGTCCAGCATCTTCCAAAATGCCAAGTTTCCCCTATAAATAAATTTGAGTATCTCCCAGATTTTCCCTCCTCTTTCTTTATTCATTCCTTTTTTTTTATAATTTTATTCATTTTTAAAAATCATAAATTCGAGCATTCCTTACTTTTAATTTTGCATTTCTCATCTTTTTAACTTGCTTTCATTTCTTTTAAATTAGCAACAAAACAAAGGAAATTAAGAATTTTTGTCAATTTCTTTTAACTATAATTGCTATTTAAAGCTTTAATGACATTCGATATTTAAGACAAATTTTCTAGTTTTGGCTTAAAAAATATTAACTAGACACTAGAGGTTCCCAAAGAGTAGCTCTTTGGGGCCGAAAATTTGGGAACCTCTGAAATAGACTAAATTTAAAGTAATTTAATTTTAAATTAATCCGTTTACCCTAAATTTAATTTTTTTTTTTTATATTTAACTGAATCTAAACATTAACCCTTTTCTGAAAAACATATCTCCGTCTTTCATTTTAATTTTTATCAACTTCTTCTTCTTCTATCAAACCTTTAATAAAAAAAAATTTCATTTTTAAAGATCAACTTCATAATTCCAAAATAAGGCATTTCCAAAATTCAATATTTTTATAAAATCCATTATAATAAGATTTTTTATTTTAGAATTAAACGCTTCATGGTTGTTATCATTCATCATCATGTAAACAATTTTTTCTACTTTACTTTCTTGATTTATTTATTCAAAATACAACTAGAGAACCCAACAAGATTGCTTTCGTAGGGCGATTCATTTGCAGGATATATTTTCTTTTTTGAAGACCAAAGAATGGTAGAAAAGTTTATTTATTTTATAAAAATAAATTAAGACAGTAAGACTGAAAAAATTGTTATATGAATTTTGCCGATTTATTCACTTAATCAAGAATCTAAATGTCTTAATTAATAAATTATTTTAGTAATTAATTTTAGTTGTTATTATTATATTTAACAGAATTTTTAGTTTCTTGATTAAAATTGAATACCTCTTGACTATTTTATCCATTTTTGCACTTAAAATTCAATAAAATAATGGTTCGATTGGTTTTTTAGCTTGGGATTGATTTTTATTTGAAGAAATGAGATACAAGCACCCAAAGAAAGAAATAAAATTAATTTGATTTAGACCTATCGTTGATGTTTTGGATTTTCATCACAATCTTACAAGTGTGAGATCCCAGTGTAAGTTCGAGGGAATATTTAAAGAGAGTACGCTCCAAAACCTGAAAACCTGACTCGAATGCAGGACCGCTTCCAACTTATATGAGTTTATATTATTAATGGGAGTTTTTAATTATAGACCACATTTTTGTATTAGTCTATTTATTTATAAAAAAATAAATACTATACAACGTTTCGACTGCTTATCCTGCAGTCGTTTTCAAGTACTGTACACTTGCTCCGACTCGCGGGAACTATCCTATAAGGGAACGTTAAGTGCATTTTATATACATCAGCGCCATCTACAGTCATTCATATGAAGTTAATCACAATTATCAAAGAAGTGTTTGTGTCTAACTTCATGGAAATGAGTGTAGATGGTGCTGAAGTCGTTGTATATAAAATGCAAATAACGGTCCCTTAGAAGTTAGTTCACTTGAGTCGAAGAAAGTGCACAGTACTTAATAACGACTTCAGAATAAGCAGTCGAAACGTTGTACAGTATTTATAAAAACAAATTAAAAAATAAACATTTTTTATTTCATTCTTTGGCTATATCTGTTTCAAACTTCTGCAAATAAAATGTTCCTTTAAATATATATATAAAGCAATAATAATTTTAAGATTTTATGTTATTTTCATTTTTTTTAAGAGAAACAATTGGTCTAATTTTAAGATTGTTGTTTTATTTTATCGTAAATTAGTTTTGTTAAACACAGAACATTTGTAGATATGTCTATAAATTCATAAATTACATATAAATATATATCATTATTTATATATATATTTATATGTAACTTGTTTGTAAATATTATATCTTATTATAAAAATATTAAACGAAAATTTGCTCATTGGTGCTGGGTTCTCTTTTGAATTTTGTTAAGATTTTACTCTATTATGATTTTTTTTTAATTATGGTTTTATTAAAAATTAAGGCAACTTTTTATTTAATTTAATAATAATAATAAGCATTGTTTTTAGAGCACAAAAAAAAATATTATATCGCAAAAGTTTTTAATAGTGAAAAAGTGAAAAAATGTCTTCGTGTGATAAAAAGGTGTATGCAGGGTCTGATGGTATATTTGAATAATCGCAGTGTTTCTCAACATGTGCACCCCCCCCCTCCCCCCCGACCAACCAAAAGTGAAATTTTATATTTCAAGAATTGCCTTTAAATTTAAGCTCTAAGGGGATTAGTAAACAAAAATCTTTTAATTTAGTGCCGTGTTTTATATAAAAATATAAATTTTAAGTTACTTACCCTGTAATGTAACTTTGCTAGTTTTATATACGAGGTTGAGAATCACTGATTTTTATGCTATTTTAAATCGACCAAAAAATATTTGAGTTAAAGCAGGATAATTTAAGTTTTATTTTCTTTCATCGCGTCACAATTATTCTCCCTAGTCCTGCGAATAATTTATATTAACTTAGATAATTAAAAGGGCGTTATCATATTGATATTATTGTGATTCATATATTTAATTTTCTTTATTTTGTAATTGTTTATTTTTTCTTAAAAAAAAAAATATATATATTAAAACAAAATTTATAAATTGGTGATGGGTTTCTTAATAAACACGAAAAATATTTTAATCCGTGTATATAAATATATATAACGAAAAATTTTTCACTCTAATTCATATAAATATTCTCTTCTTGTGTGCCTTAAAATTCATCATTAAAAAGGGCACGCTTAAGAAAGCAAGGTACGCTATAATTTGGAATATTAATTCATTGAGATTTCATATAAGACTTAGAAAAACAATCCACCTTGCAGGAATACCTGTAGAATGTTTATAATGTTATATAAGAGCCCAAGACTATAATATTAAAAAATAAAATCTTCCTTAATTGTTGTATTATGATATTTTAATTTTCTATTTTTTACATCGTCTCCATTATAATAAAATATTCCCTCAAAATATATTAATAAATTGAATATATTTAAAATAAGTATTTTTTTATATATCCTTTTAAAAAAGCTAATTTTTTTATTGATATTAAGGGAATGTCCGAACCGTTGAATAAAGTTTAATAATTTTTCAAAGACCAAAAAAAAAATATTTTTGATTGAAAGTTATTTTGTTGGTGAGCCAACACGTCACGACGTTTCGCATGGATCTCCACCATATTCAGGTCTGCTTACAAATCAGCGGACTCTTGACCACATCAGGATAAACGTGGATCCCATACATCTCAAGTCATTTCTTTCTTGTCCATTCCTCCAGGAAAAATTATTGAATTTCAGGATTTTTTTTAGCCTCGAGGCCGCTACCACACACGTTGAGGATTTTCTCGAAACATATACTATTCAGGCGGGGCCTTGAGGAAAATCAGATAGTTTAGGGGGGGGGGGGGCTTTTTTTTTTAAACATTCACACTTTTTTCTCATTCACACACACACACACACACATTCACAGTATTTTCGGCAACTTAGGCCATTTAAGACTTTTGACGATGTAACAGTTATGAATATATATTATTATTTGGGGTCCAGGCATTCTTGGGGGGGGGGGGGGGGGCTTAAAAGGTATTGGGTTGTTCGGAAAGTATTTTTTTTCTCAACAAAGAACTTAATTGTATATTTTCACAGCTAACTTCACACTTAAGCCGCATAACCTTTATATATTATATTTTGACAGCTGATATAGCAAAGCTTTCTTGTGTAAAAAGCTCGATTGATTCTACGTAGTGGTTTTTTTGTTGGCGCCCTTTCAAATATGCAAAGTAAAAAGCAGCATATTTGGCATATTTTTTTTTATGTAAAATATAAAAAAAAAAACTTTTCATATTTGAAAGAGCGCCAACAAAAAACTACTGGGTAGAATCAAACCAACTTTTTTACAAGAAGGCCTTGCTAAATCAGCTGTCAAAATATATAAAGGTTATGCAGTTTAAGTGAGAAGTTAGCTGTGAAAAAATACAATTTAGTTCTTTGTTGGGAAAATAAAATTACTTTCCGAAGAACTCAATATTATTTTGTTTTATTCAGGGTTTTGTAAAATTGCTCTAAAATCTAAATCCCAAATGAAAAAGTTTTCAAGTTAGTATATTTGTATAATTCAATTTAAAAAAAATGTTTATTAACCTTATTTTGCATAGCCCTACTTAAGCCCTTTCATCGGTATCATTACAAGTGTATCTATATCACAGAATAATATTCCGAATATGTAAAAAAAAAAACTATTAAGTGATAGAAATGATATGAGCAAAAGTTATGAAACAACCTGATCAATAAGTGGATTGAATATCACAAGTTACCTGAGCTAGAGTATCTTCTTTCCGTTGTACATTATATTGCCAATAGTTTATATACTTTTCATTAGCAATCGGCTCTTTTTTATGATGATCTTGGTCAGGAAGGAAATACAAATTGAAATAGATAGTTTTCTTCAAATAAAAGTCTTTTTAATCTTAAAAAAAGGAAAGCTTTTAATATTACCAAAACATGTTGCAATAACATGTTACGAAGCGTTTCCATTAAGACAAATTCTGAAAAAGGCGCAACTTGCTCTAAAACATGTTACGAGGCAAATTTGTCAGAATAGAATCGGAGCTTCATAAGTAAAATATTTAACATTAAATTTTATATTAAAATTCTGTTAAAGAATAAAATGAAAAATAAAATGAAATAAATTTGTCCCAAAAAAAATATATACAAAATTTTTAAAAAAATTAAAGGATTTAATTTTAATTAGATAATCAGAGTTTATTCATCATTGGAGATACTTTTCTTCTTCTTCTTCTTTTTCTTTATTTTTAGTTCTTCTCCTTCACCATTCACTTCAATATTTGCAGAAGAAATATCTGTTTCTTTAAAAAGAAATAAAACAAAATTAAAATACTGCATTACTCATAATAAATTGATTTTAGAAAAAAATTTTTAATTTACCTTGAGTTTCAGATTCACTATGCTTTTTTTTCTTTTTCTTTTTCTTGGGCTCTTCACTTTCAGAGCCATTATTAATCGAGATTGATAAGTCGGCAGTATCATTTGCTAAAAGAAAACAAGTACAAATTTCAGAAATTTTTGAATTAACATTTTCCAATAATTTAAAGAGGTTGGAGAGATACTCATCCCAGCCTAACATTCAAACTTCCAATAATTTATTTAGCTTTTGTAATGTAATGAATTATTATAATATTATTTTCGGAATATAATTGTAGTGTACAGAGGTTCACTGATTCATAGATGGAGACCACGAGTTACCCGAGCTAAAGCACTTTTACTTCCTTTATGCCAGTATTTTATTTTGATTCTTGAGGCGGGGTAGTAGTGAAGCTTTTACGTATGTTTTTGCCGATAAGATGGCGTTATGCGTCTTAAAAAGTAAGCCAAAAAATACGAAAATTTGCCAAGAGATGTCAGAATGGTAGCTAATAATATTTAATGCATTTGGTTGATTTTCATTGATCTTTTAACAATGAATACTTTATAAATGTTATTATATATTATGTATCATTTATAAAAGCATAAAAATATATAGATTTAGGCTAATAGGGGATCTGATAATACCGGCTGTTAGACTAGCCTGCCATCTTTTGCAAGAGTGCTGAACTATTTGACAGTTAATTTTTAAATAAATCATCTAAACTTACTTTAAATTTTTCTTAATTATGTGATTAATAATAACAATAAATAACATTTTTAAATTTAAAAAAAATTTCAAATTATTGTAACAGTTTGTTTTTCTGTATTTGCTTGATAACAAAAAAAAATTAATTTTCATAATTTTTTAATAAGTCATTAAAAAAATTGTAACTCTCATTCCCAATAATCCCTTATGAATTTAATTCTATTTAAAACATTTAAAAAAAAAACACATTGAAAAATTCCTTAGAATAGTCAAGTTTATTTTAGAGTTCGTTTAGAGGGCCGCTCCTACTCCCCATTAAACCCTCTATTTACGACAGGGTGTTGAGACAAGTGAATAGAAAGCACTATTATGAAATTCATTACAGCATTACACGAAGAAACCTCGAAACGTTGGCATTTTGAACAAATAATTAATTATTTTTTTACCTTCTCCATTTTCACTAATTTTACGTTTCTTCTTCTTCTTCTTTTTCTTTTCTGACTCTTCTTGAATCAGAGCTGCTTCATCAATTGCTTCTTTCATGACGTCAATATTTTTTTTCGGAACTTCACCCGAATCATAATATTTAAGTCGATCTTCAACTTGTTGTTTTAGTTTTTCACCAAACACTTTAGTAGGAATTTCTACAAAAGAAAAAAAAAGCGCATTAGATATTGGCATTTAATATGAAAAGAAAATGAATGGATCAAAAAGCCAAATTA
The DNA here is from genome assembly GCA_023213315.1 of Euborellia annulipes. Taxonomy (NCBI): domain Eukaryota; kingdom Metazoa; phylum Arthropoda; class Insecta; order Dermaptera; family Anisolabididae; genus Euborellia; species Euborellia annulipes. Next base: position 57,839 of record JAKCPI010009546.1, on the reverse strand, counting down.
AAAATCTGGTGTGACTGGCGCACAGCATACAACTTCGGTAAGAGAAAGTTGTGCACCGGGCTGGTCACACCAGATATTTTGTGTCGAGATATATTAAATTTCCCCTTAGCACCTTAGTTTTAAACTTGCGTTTTCAATATTGACTGCTTGAAATAAACTATGGTTATTTTTCAAAATTTTAATCTCATATTTTAAAAACAATAGAGACCGAGAATCCTAAATAAATACATTTCATAAGAATTGGAAAGAAATTTTTAAAATGTGTAAAAAGTTGAAAAAGGGAAAAAACACGAACAAGCAGAAAACATTGTAGCTATCTTCAAATGGATCGTTAACACCTGGTGCTAAAAAGTAAAATGTTAACTTGGTTTAGGGAATAGCATTTTTTAACGCTGATGTTATTACTTTACTTTTTAACACCCAATTTTAACGGCTTTTTAGAGAATTGACATGAATATTGATTAATTTTTATATCCTAATTATAAGTTTAAAATAAATATTTACCATTGAAACAATCAATTCTAGATGCTATTGAGCATTTGTTAGCCAAGTATCGACTTATCCTTCCTTTATTTTTGTTTCCGGCTTTCCCAATGAATGTTGAGTGGAACAAAAGTCCATATTTTGGTGTGTTTCCTTTTGTTTTTAAAGCTCTAAAATAAAAAAGTGGTTTGAAAAAACATGCCAAATTATATTAAAATTATAAAATAGTATAAAATTATAAATACCTGAATAAGGCTTTTTCAGCTCCAAGAATTTGAACAGTTGATGCAGGGTATTTGGCCAAATTGATAAGAGAGCCAGCGTGAGCAATCAATCGAGCGCCTACTTCATCTCCAACTAATGTGGCTAAATTTGGCGCGACACTATCCATTTTATTTCCCAGATAATTCTGTTGCTCCTTTTTATAGTCAAATAATTCTGATACATTATTTGCAAACATTTCTATATTTATTAAATCAATGGGAGAGATGTCCATTCCTAAAAAAAAAAAAAAAAAAAATTAGTAAACATTATATTTTCATCATTGTGTAGTATAAAATCACCCTGAACAAAGTCACTCCTCTAAGTGAGTCGGCCCTGCCATCTCTATTCCTAGGTTTAATAATAAATTTATTTAGATGAATATTTTTCTATACCGGTATCTATATATTTGAATATGATATTAGTATGCAATATACCTTGATTAGGACTTAACTCGTCATAGGTATATTTAACATGACTGTGAATGTTCTTTATTGGCAAGGCCAAATATCCCATGGCCTCCAGGAATCGAACCCAGGATCTCCAGCCTATCCAAGGCATCGGTGATCTGTCCATTGCACCAGGCCACCGAACCCTCGACTACAAAACTCACTTCCCCTTATATGCAAGTTAGCTACTTCACTCAAATTTTTCTTTAATGTTTCTCGCTTTGTTAGCAACTTGCACGGTAAACTTGCATATAAAGGGAAGTGAGTTTTATTGATGTAGGTCGAGGGTCCGGTGGCCTGGTACAATGGACAACTCACCGACGCCCCGGATAGGCTGGAGATTCTGGGTTCGATTCCTGGGGGCCATGAGATGTTTAGCCTTGCCAATAAAGAACACTCACAGTCTTGCTAAATTTGCCAGTGGCGTTACTAGAAACTTAGAAGCTCTGAGCAGTCTCTGTTTCAATTGAATTGGCTCCAATCAATTGAAATAAATTGGGAAATTGGGGCAAAAAAAAGTTAAATAAAAAAAAACCTAAGCGTTATAAAAAAAAAAAGCTCTTTAATTTGTTTTTTTTTTTTTTTTTTTGAGGATAAAGCGTTCGTATTTACGACAAACATGCACAACTAACTATTTAGGGATCAATTGCACCTCACTTTGTTTCTTTCAAAAATGGCACACTTCAAAAACTATATTAGATATTCTATATTCAAAATAGGATGACAGGATATTTACCCATCGATGTTCTTGCAGCGTCAATGATTGCTTGAGCTTTCGCTCTGTCCATTACTATTTCTTCAAGTTCATCTAATTTATCTTGTGTTAATTCTTTACGATTTTTTATACACATAACGAGTTTGATATATAAATTATTTTCGGGTACAATCTTTATTAATTCTGGAAAGTGATACGAATACCATTCACTGGAAAAAATACAAATAATCAAATAATAGAGAAATTAGAAATTAAAAATTTCTTATATATATAATAAATGTTAAGGATAAAGAAAAATAAAGTCAATGGAAAATGTAAATTATCAACTACAGTATTATCAATTTTTGGTTCCCTCTCTAAATATATATCACATTATATATTATAATAATTTACTTACCGGATTCTCATAGCAAAAGTATTTGTATTCTTGTTTAATAAGTCGAGAAGGCTAATACTTTGAATAACATTGTTATCTACTCGGTTAACATTAAACTTGACTTTAGCTCGGGAATAGGAATGACCTAAACCCAATTGAGATGTCGCTGAAGCTTTAGACGCAAAACCTTTAATAAGATTTGGAAAATGGGCTCGAATGCCTGAAAAAATAAATATATTAGGTTGAAACATTGGTTAAAAAAACTAAATTATGATAATTTTATCATTTTTATTTATTCTATCAAGAGATATCAATTCTCCAATTCTTGGAGCAAATAGGTATTTGTTTTGAATTTCGAGAGGCTCTCTTCGAAGAATTTACTCTTATTTATTAAAATAAAGAAAAATTTCAGACATGAATAGATTTCCAATATAGAAATAGATGTTATTTATTGTTCGTTATCCAGTGAGACCTTCCAACTAATATCAACCACCCACGATTTCTATTAGTGAGAAAAGCCTTCAATATTAGAGATTTTTGAGGCACATGAATAGTCTCGTCAGGGGTTCGAGTGAATATAGTGACCATGCAAGAAAAGCTAATCTATTTTGTTAGAGAAAGAATATTCGTCCCAATGAATTTGGAGAGTTTAATTCTGGGTTTTAGGCATAAAAAATAGAGAGAAATTAATTCAAAATTCAAAGAAAGAATAAAAATTTAGTGTTACTCACACTTTTACTTTTTGCCAAATTTTAAAATGAGTTAAATAATTTAAAATATTTCAAAGAGAATTTGATAATCTTTTTAAATGAACTTACCTCGGATAATCTCAGGAACCACACCTTGAAAATTACAAGAAACGCCTAATGCTTCTGTGATTGCTGCTCCTATTTTAGGCTCGGAAACTCCCAAAGTTGTTTTAGATTTGTTTTCTGATTTGGGTATATATGTGTCTAGGAAGAGGATTAAATGCTCAGGCGCTATGCCTAAAAAAGAATAATTTTGTCAGTTATTAGTTATTAAATAATTTTACTTTCTTTTTTTCCTTGGTTATTTTAAACCCATATCGAATCTGACTAAGGATTGTAGAAGTAAAGTTTTACATATGGCTTATTCGGATGTATGAAAGAGACTCATGGTGTGAAATTTTTAAAGCCGAATTATTTATCTTTCTGTTGCTTTTTTTTTTTTTTTTTTTAAAGCACTCACACTTTTTTCTCATTCACGCTCACATTCACACAGGCCATTTAAGACTTTAAACGATACAAGTATTTATAAATTATATTTATTTGGGGTCCAGGAATTCTTATTTAAGCCATTTGGTATCCAAATGTCTTAAATAAAATCATCACACTGCCCGGGGTCCGAACCCGCGACTTTTGGTATATGAGGTTAGCACGCTAACCTCTACACCAAGCCCTGAGGGCTGGCTGTTGCTTAACTACATTAAAAAAATGTATTAATTTTTATTTTATTTTTTTAGAAATTTTAAAGTTTAAAATTGATAACAATTTGAAATAGTTATATGAGATAATAAAGAACATCTATGCTAAGCAACGATGAATTTTTATAAAAGTCAAAATATTTAATATGTTCAAAAAGAAATTATAAGAGTTGCAATATGAAACATTTTGATAATTGTTCTTTTTTTTAATTAAAATGAACAATAATAAGCAATATTTTAAGAAACATGATTATATCAAGCGCCGGTTAACTTAAAATTTAAACCATTATATATTATAGAAAATACTAAAATCTATTTCAAAATAAAAGTTTATTTTTAAAGAATACCTTCTGAGATAGCATTGATATTTTCCAAAGCAACGGCTGCACTCTTGAAAGGTGAAAATCCAACAAGTTTAACAACTTGATTAAATCGTGATAAGTCTGTAACTGATGATTCTACTTGAGGTAAAAGCATGCCAATTTCTTCAAATTCCTTTACTTTGAAAAGGCCATAGCCTGCAGCATGTTCGAATAAAATAAATAGGTCCCCCTTAAAAAAAATAATATTATAGAAGAGTTGCTAATAAAACGAATAAAATGTTGATAAATGATTACAACTTACCATAATGTTTAATTAAGAAACAAATTTCAATAATATTAAAGAAACATTAGAAAAGAGGGAAAAATTATACAAAACAACTTAAAATTAAAATAAAAGGATAGCACGCATCCAGGTTGAGTTGTAAACACGTTTTGTGAGGCGGAAATTGTGAGAGCTGCTTAAATACTTTTTTAGTCAAAACACCTACTATAATTATTTAAATAAAAAAATTTCAAAAAAAATAAAATATTAAAACACTTAAATATAATAAAATAATGTTTTTAAAATGTAAATTTTTTAAAATTATATAGATTAAAATAATATTATATATTAGTATTTAATTTATTAGTTTTGGCGGTAAATATGAATTTACAAAAATAAATTTTAGCTAATTTTATTTGATTTATTTTTATTTATTTTATTAAAAAATAAAAAAATAGTCTCAAAAAATAAATAAATAGATTAATATAATAAATAAATATAATAGAGGTGGAAATATATTGTGAAAATTTTAAACAATCCTCCGAAAAAAATTTTCTGTCTGCTGTCGTGGTCCTTTGGAAAAAATGAAAATGTTAACAAAATATATTAATCCGATTTAAAATTTAAATTTGAGATAAAAAAAGCAAAATGCACAGCCTTTTTATAAAATATTTCCACATTTATAAACATAGTTTTTTGGCGGCAGGTGGTGACGTCATAGTTGCTGCATACTTGCTCCACCTGATTGAAAATCTTCGAGTGAAATGTCAAATATGTCAAAAGTTTAATTATTATGTAGTCAAAAATTATCAAATCACAAAACGAAACAAAAATATCTAGATCATATATAGGTAAATACTTTTAATTTATCTCCTGTTTAAATTTTATATATTTATCCATTAACGAAAGGACGATAAAGTAAATAAAAAACAATTTTGACTGGTTTCTGATTTTAAAAACATTTTATTCCTAATTGATTAAGGATAAGCCTTCCTCACCAAGCAGCATTGTTTATGTACACATTAATAGGATATTATTCGGATGCGGGCTAGAAAAAAATATAAACATTCACAAATCTATATCTAACAATTGTTAGACCCATCAATCACTACTACTATCCACTTTCTCAAACTTTATTTATGTTTCACCTGTTTTTGAAGACACAGTATATTATTTTGTAAAGGATAAAGTTTCTTGTCATTAAAAGGGTGCGAAAGGAGAGAAAATCAATCAAAAAGAATATCCTTAACGAAATAAATATATTAGAATTTTTGCCTTTAATTTGATAATACTATCAACAGACAATATGCTCATTTCATTAAACAAAAAGCTGATACACCATATTTTATAATAATATATATATATATAAATACAATAATAAGTCTAAGTATGCTCATCAGATGTTTCTTTCTCATTGTTGACCCAACATTTGAGATATTTCAACTGATAACTCGCCCAACAACTAAAACTAATTGTTCTCTAAGTGAATCAACTGCCACCAAGATCTTTCATAGATTGTTGACCAACCGAAGAAATTAAAATTAAAATGATCCCGTTGGTGTAGGGGTTAGCGTGCTGGCCTTGTATACCAACAGTCGGATCACAGGCAGTCCGATGATTTTATTTAAGCCATTTGGATACCAAATGGATAGAAGTTTTTGCTTTGATATGCCCGCTACTTTTCGGACCCTTGTCAGTGTACTACAATCTATTTTTGAGCCGTTGCACATAGGTTTTCAAAAACCAGGCAAAAGTCGAAACACAAGCTACTCAGAAGTCGCAATAAACTTATTGTTCCTCAAGCTAGATAACCGGTCCTAAGATAGCCATATACAGGAACTATTATCACAATTGAAGCCGTCTGGAACAAAAGACATGCGATCTAAACTATGACTGAGTTCGAGGGGAAGTTCGCAAACAAGAGTAGAGCTGGCTCCAATACTCCCATGTGCGATGTTACGATGTGTTCCTAAGTTCGATACACTCGGCCCAACTAATTGGTGGTCTTCCTCTCCCTGAAGGTCTTCTCTTATATCCAGGCATCCACCCCTGCAAGAATATGGTCCATTTTTCGTCTTTTCTTCCTATGACCCGCCCATTTGTGCATTGTGCCATAGGTGAATTCTAACATATCCTTCATTTCAAACATATTTCTTATGTCATTGTTGTGTAATTCGGTTGTTTAATGCAAAATTATTTTGCAAGACTTTCATTTTATCAGTTTTGACGATTAACCCCACTTTCCTTACTTGAGTTCACCATTGACATGGCTTCTTAGTGGTGATAAGGACAATATTTTTCGATTAGGAAGTAGGTGGGCAGGCCAATTTTGTCCACGAAATTCCTTCTACATATAGAGACTGCCTATCTCTTTTTTTAAGACCCTTTAGTAGGCATTTTTTAATTTTTCTTCTTTGTTTTTTAGTAATTAAATCATGTCCGATTCAGAAGAAGATGAAATTGCCGAACAACAATTTAAAATTGTTTTATTAGGGAATTCTGCTTGTGGAAAAGTATATAAATTGTCTTAAATTTATTAATTAATACTCTTTTAATATTTTTAAAAATTCTTTTCAGACTTCAATTGCAACGAGATATTGTAATGATGAATTTACAAGACATTATAATCCAACTCCAGGAGTGGATTTTTTTCTCAAAAAAACATTAATAAATGGATCTAGACATATATCCTTACAAATATGGGATGTTGGAGGACAATCAATAAATGGAAATATGTTGGATAAATATTTATTTGGAGCACATGTAATGTTAAATTCTAGAGATTTATTTTCTCAATTTCTAAGTAAATGATAATAATGTTTGTATATATTCAAAATGTTTATTGTGGCCAAATGTTTTACGAACGAGGTCAAAATATTAATATATATATGTCGTCAGATCGTGATTCATAACTTCTACATTTCATGAACTCACCAATCTACCCATGATCTCTAAAATACAGATGAAATCAATTGCCTTAGACAGATTGTGTATCGAGAATTACAAATGTCTAATTTTTTAAGTCTGATGCCTACACAGTTTTCCGATCGTACTGTTTGTAACAAATAAAGATCTCGAAAAATCAATTTTTTCAATATTATTATTATTATCGATTCTAAATTTTCCAAATCTTCCTCACTTTGTAAATCTTGAGTTAAGTTGGGTTCTAATTTTGGGAGATTACCACAAATTTGAACTATCTACCTCAATTTTTTTAAATTAAACTATTTAAAATGTCTACAACTTATAGACCCTTTTTTGATTTTCGAAAGAATAAATTTTTTTTTTTAGAATTATTCATTAAATTACAAACATACACGATCCAAACTCTGTTAAGTTCATGATCCTAATTTAGACATTTCATTAATTCTCGACATTACACGATCTTCTAACCATTCATTTCATACTGTCTATTCAGATCATGTAACTGTTTGACATTACTTCAGTCTGAAATGTTGACATAAACTGTTTACGATTCTACAATATATATGTCTATTCTATACTCAATATTTATAATTAGAACAAATTAAAACTTAGAAAAGACTTTATTAAAATTATAAATTTAACGAATACAATAAATTTTGTGAATATAAACAAGCATTATCATTTTCTTAGCAAATCTATATCACTTAATATTTTGATTAAAAATTTTCAGATGCTTATTTTTATATACGACATAACAAATGTAGCATCACTTGAAAATATTGAATTATGGTTGGATGTTAGTAGAAAAATTTGTTCGACGCATCAACAACAACCATACCTAGCTCTTGTTGGAAATAAATGTTAGTATAATAATAAATTTACTTTAATATTTTGACGGGACAACGTCTTACAATGCATGTACGTATAAGGGCCAGTTAGGGAGGCATGTAAGAAAAAAGTTGGATAAATTGCTCGTAATCGGCTCGAATAACCCTTTGAAGAGGTATAATTATTTTGAATACACTTGTAGAAAGAATGATTCTTCAACTAAAGATTTCACCATTTATTTTCTTCCTATTATTTCATTTAACCGCGTGAGAGCGCGCGGCGAGAAATCCTTATTTGAAGGTTTAAACCATTGTAGATTCCGAACGGCTAATCAAATCATACTACATTAATTTGTGTTTTACTTAAATTACTAAAATCTTAATGAGATAAATTCTGAAAAATCCTAAAATTAGTCGCCCGCAGACTATATTTTACAGAATAAGTCGCCGATAAAAGTTTGGCCCCCCCTCCTGTCCTATATTGTTACAATGAAAATGTATGAACATGTTTGTTAATGGGAACAAAGTCAAATAAACAAAACTTCCTCTCTATATATTTCACATATATAGTTAAGAGAAAGTAAAAAGGTCTGGCAATAGACGTTGTCATGTTAAAAGGCCACTGGCTGTGTAGAAGACACAGTCCACACCAAATTTTTTTAAGTTAATTAAATGAAATATTGAAATTTTTTTTATATTTATTATTTAGTATAGTCAGAACTGTAACTATTGATTAAATAATATACCATAATTGTCTTTTAGGTGATGTGGAATATCAAAAACAAGTAAAAAATGATAAAGTCACTAAAGTTGTTCAAGAAAATGGTTTTATTCATAATATTGTGTCGGCTAGAACTGGAGAAATGGTAATTAAAAATTTTAGAAATAATATCTCTAATAAGATGAAAAATTTAATTAATTTTTTTTCTAGGTTGTATTAACATTCCAAAAACTGGTTGCCCATATGCTCGGAGTTCGTTTAACCAAATCTGAACAAGAGGCATATCTCCCTGTGATGAAAGCCATGTTGGTACCTGAGCCGAAACTCTCGGTTCCAAAACCATCTTCGGATCCGTCCAAATCATCTGTTTGTTCTATCCAATGAGATTTGTATTATCATATCTAAACAATTCATAATTTCCGTCCTTTTAGTGTTCCTAAAAATAGAGCAAATAATTTTATATATATATATATGCATCTCTTACATTCAGAAGTAGTAAATACTTACCGTTGAGTTAATCTCACTAGTTTTATTATATACTGGCTGGGATCAGAACTCACCCCCCTTGACTATTTGATTATCAATATCGACAAAATCTTTTTTAACCTTTCGGCTAATGGCTGGGGTTATACATTTTTACCTTCACAAAAATACAAGATTTATTTTACAAATAAATTTGCTCCCTTTTATTTTTATGCTGTTTAAGTAATAAAATAGCAAGAGCAACAAAAGTAAGCGTTTGTTTACTTATGAATGTAAAATGATTGTCTCTATTTATGAATTCCTCTAGACGCAAACTTTGATAAAGGAAAACATGTAGTCATTTTCTAGTCATAATTTTTAAAGAAATCATTCTCAGAATGTTACAACTTCATGAAAATAATAAATTTGCTCATTATAATATCTGATGTCAAAATAAGATGGGCAATAAGAAAAAAATATGTCACTTATAGCAAGATTACTGGTGATGATGGTCGTTGTGAAGGCTAAATACATTTAGCGTCTGCATTCAGATTATTGTACAATGAGTGTCTAACTCATTTTAAAATTACTTGTACGACCATGGGCGTATCCAGAGAAAGCCTACGGCAGCAACGCGCCCTTCCAGTTTTTTTTTTTAACTCTTTTCGGCTACTGGGGTTATTTAGGGGTATGAATTTTAGTTAATAAAATTTTTAGATACAATCTACAGGGGGACTTTTCACACACTATCATCAATTCCAAACTTTCGCCGCGCTTGGCATCGCTTGATTGCAACGATTATGGTGACTGTTGTTCTTCTCGGTGCTAGGCCTTTCCAAAGTTGAAAGAAAATTAAAAACAATAATTATAAATAAAAAATTCTCCTCTTCTGTGAGAATTTGTGTTAATAAATAGAATTACATTTTTTTATTGTATACTATTGCATGGCTTTGGGACACACTCCCCCTCCTGCCACGTGATAGAGGTTAGATTAAAAAAGGTGCCCCCATTCTATTTTGAACTGGATACGCCCGTAAGTACAAAGGTCTTCTAAAGGTGAATTTCCACTTAGGTAATCCTGGTGCTTCACCAGGTTGCATTTTGCTTGGCATTACCTTAATGCAGTGGTTTCCAAACTGTCTTAATGGAAACAAACCCTTATATGTCAATATTTGAAAAAAAAATATAGTTTGGGTCCGTGAAGAAAATGTATTTAATTAATATTTACTTAATCAAACAGCCGAAAAGGTAGGGCTGCCGCCGGGAGACGAGTCACGGATCTGCCGATTTCTACTCAGCATGCCCTACCCTGCCTGGTAGGGCTGAATACTCCCAGCAGCATCCCTATCTTTTTTGGTTGTTTAGTAAATATAGATTATTATTTGTTTTGATAAACTATTAGTGAATGAATTTGGAAGAATTCTTATCTTTTACGATATCAACTTCGAAATATAAAATATTTTATCAATCACTTTAGTTTTAAATCATATTTAATGTATTCATAGTATTTCAAAATGATAGCAATCTTTATCGACTCATTGTGCTTATCTTATATTTATTTCTTTGATTTGAACAGTGAAAGAAATGCTAAAGTGAAATTATGATACGCTGAACTCATAAGTGATGACTCTTTTTCCAATATCAAGATTTTCCAATATCCAATATTAAGAAAAAATTCTTTATGTAAGTACTTAAATTATAACTTTTTATTTGAATTGGATCTATTTCAATTAGTTCTTATCATATATTTTTATATAAAATTTATATAATAGCGAAGTTTTCCTCTGTCTTTCACTCTGTTCGAATTTTGAAATTGAATTTTTGCATTCTTATGGAGGACATTGTAAGAGAGTCCAAAAAATTGAAATTCTACATTCTTTTCGAGTCCCAATGCATTTTTTAAATCCTCGAGTATTTCTTTTCGAATTTCATGTAATTTATTTCCACTATTTATTATTTTTCTAAATTTATATATATATATATATTGTCTCAATTAAATCTCAAATTGTACTAATTGAGGGAAAAGAGGAATCTCAAAATCTTCCTATGCTCTCTTTTTTTGCCTTGATTTTTGTTATAATTTAAGGACTATGTCGTTTTCTATACCGTGTAGATTTTAATTATATTATTAAGAAGGGTGAATCGGCTTCCATAATATCAATGAGACAAGCTAACAATTATCTATTTAAAATGACAATTAATAACACAAATCACAATTTGTTAGATATAAAGTGAAATAAAACTAGCAGACGTTCTTTTATTTGGCAAATATTTCGAAACACTTAACGTGTCGTAATGATTTGTCTAAAAATATACATGTGGAGTTGCTGTTACTAAATGGGGGACTGGTACAGATATTTGCTAAATAAAAGATGTCAAATGGCCTTATTGAATCTGCTCGTTTCATTTTTCCTTACTTCTAATTCGCCTCTTATAAATATTATTCTAAATCACAATTTGATTAAAGATGAGGAGCTCAAAATATCTACAATAAACTATGTATATTGGACAGAAGAAACAGTTGTCTTTATGAATGCATGAAAGTATAGGAGTCTCAGAGAAGAGTTCTGGCTCGATTTAACATTATGTTGACAGTGGCAAAGCCAATTTGATACAGATTTGTATAAAAATAACGAAAATATAGAATAAATATGAAGGTGACATTAACCTATAAGAAAAGTATTAGAGGTTGTCCACATATTACGTAACGCGATTTTGAGTCACGAGGGAAAATTTGTTAAAAAAAAAGAAGGTAAAATGATATGAATTTTGTATAAGAAATTTTATTCGGGAGGGGGGGGGGGCGTAGTTCTATGTTGTGACATAATATTTCTAGGGGGTTTGTATGTGACTAACTGCGACATGGGGGAAGGGGGACTAGAAAATCGTCAAAAAAGGCGTTACGTAATATGTGGACGGCCCCTTATTCCTTACCATTTCGTATTTTTTCCTTTCTCGATTATATTTTCAATTTTAGAAATCATATACAGAGTAAATATAGTTAAGATTAATAAAAGATTTTGAATGTGCAGCCTCTTTATGTCAACCGAGAAAGTTCCCTAGTGTCGCCCTTCGTATTATTCCTTCTAAGTTCTAAATCACAATTTGATTGAAGATGAGGAGCTCAAAATCTCGGTTAGAACGGTTATTTTTTTAAGTATTTTTCATCGCTTTGAACTGAACGGTTTTCGACAGAAGCCGAAAAAATTCCTTTGTTGTTTTATTTTTCTAAAACAAAACCAACCGAACCCGGAAAACTCGGGATTTAGATAATAAATACAATTGATCAAAAAAAAAAAAACACGAATAAGTTAGTTAAAACATCTTTTTTATAGATTAAAGTCGCCTTCATCCTTTTAAATATTTTCGTTATTTTTAGAGATATTTAGTCCAAACTGGCTTTGCCACCTCTATTTTAGGCTAATTAAAGGAATCGAGAGAGAAAAAAACTCGGAAAAAGTTCCCTATCATAGAAAAAAAATGTCGACATAATAGCCGAGTTTCTCTTAAAATTGAAATGATACTCGTATCGATTCATCTACACAGCCACAGACTTGGTCGATAGTTGGCTTTATTCTCAAAAAAAAAAAAAAAAAAAAAAAAATAATCCACTTAATCAAATGAAGATGCAATAATTTTCGCATGAGTTGTTATGAATCATATACCCGAATGTTTCTTGACCATTTGGAAATTATTTTGTTTCATAATCACCCACATCTAGTCCAAAGTGCACTTAAAAAATTAGAACTTAGAAGAAATAATAATTATTTAATAATACTTTCAGGTACAATTTTACAAACAATGCACATATTACAAATAATTTAAATATGTAAATATATCCCGGATTTATTAAGTAATAATAAATTTGTTGTTTTCACTGTGATTATTTTTTAAACTAATTTATTAAAATCCACAATTTATAGCTGCAAATATGTTTACTAGTCTTTTTTTGCCATTAAATGTTAAGAAGACGAATTATATATATAATTTATTGCTATGAGTCTCTTTGTTGATAATTTAAAATTTAATAGAGTTTAAAAATAATTATAAATACTTGACAAATCTTTTTTTGAAATATTCTTAATTATTTTTTACATCGATTTTTATTTATTTTTCTAGAATATCACAATTTTTTTTTAACATTCAATATAGTACTAAAAAGCAATTTTTATTTTAATATATATATATATATATATATTTATTTCAAGATCAAAATTTCCTAACTTATTTTATTTCAAAGAATAAAATAACAGTTTAATTACTTAATTTTGCTATTAATTTTTAAATTATCGATAATTTCTAATTCAATATATTAGTACATAATTGAATATTAAACAACGATTAGTTTATTTACATAATCTGAATTATCATTATAATATTGAGCTTAAAAATACTGTTTAGTTACTTGTTTAATAATTTCACGTATGTAAAATATTTCGTTTTTTTTTTTAAATATATTGATTGCCCTGGATTTATAAATAGATTTAATACGTATTGCTAATTATTAATGTTTAAAAATAAATTAAAATATAGAATAGAAAAATTCTTTGGTTCAAATATAAATAATTCAGATCTTGAATATTTCAACAATAAATAAGGTTTTATTCCTATGATAAATAATTCTCATTTCTTAAATATATCATATTTCAGACTCTTGTCTATTGTCAGGAAGTGTAGAGAAATTAGGATTCAAAGGCCTTCGAGGCCAATTATTATAGGAGAGAAGAGCTTCTCGGTCTCGGACCCATTTTTTTAATTGTTCAGCTAAAGGTTGAATATGGGTAGCCATCCATTCGGTTATTGTAGATTGATCGTAGATTTCAGACATAGCGTTTCGCATATCCTGTTCAATATAATTTATTTCAGCCAAGCATCGATCTAACTGATTAGCTGCGAATTCCACCTGAAACAATTATAATAAAAAAGATGAGTCATTTATTGTGTACAATTTAAAGTCCAATCAGATCCACTCCGATCCAGACAATCGCCAATATGTTTTTTTTTTAAAGAAATAAGAATATCTTATTTTATATATTTTGATAAAAGGTTTTAAATGAGGTATTACACGTTAAATTGTGCAGTCGGGGTCTCAAGTGACTATGTGCTTAAGAGTGAAGCCTTGAGCTTAGACAACCAAATTGCTTAGCCGATGAACGTGTTTTCTTAAAAGTAGCTTTGTCCCTCCAATTAAATCAAGTGGCTAGGGAGGCAAGCTGTTCGCATGTTTATGCCGATAAGATGGCGTTAGGGGTCTTAAAAAGTTAGCCAAAAAGCCCAACTATTACGAAAATTTGCCAACAGATGGCAGGATGGTAGGGCTATATTTAATCTCATGTATTTGATTTCCGTTGGTCTTTTAATAATGAATAGTTTATAAATATTATTTTATATTATATATCATTTAAAGAAGAATAAAAATATATAAATATAGGCTTATAAGTGATCTGATAATGCCGGTTGTTAGACTAGCCTGACATCTTTGGCATGAGTGCAGAACTATTAGGCTGTTAATTTTTAAATAAATACGAAATTTATTTTTGACTTCGTCACCAATTCATTTAATTATTATCGGTTGGATATTAATGATTTTTAGATTAAAAAAAAAAAATAGAATTTTCATAATAGAAAGTTTCTATAAATATAAAAAAAAGTATTTTTTTAAAAAGGCATTCTATTATGTAAATTGCTCACTAATTTAATTCATTTAAAAAAAAAACCTCATAAAAATATTTTTAAATGCCTCAGTAGTTTCGGACTAAAGATTCAATGTGCCCTCCTGAAGCCCCGTTAAAAAATGATGATTTATTTATTTTAAAATAATGATTTTGTTGACTAAGCTCATGCACACCAGTCATTTGTGGCGTCGACTGTACAGAACCATCTCTCCGAATCCGTGCAATTTTTTGTGTGATTTTATAACAACATTTTTTATACTATTGACTTGAAGGAGGATTAAGAGATCTATATATATTGTTATTTGAATAAGCTAAGGATTAATAAATAGATAAAGCACTTACATGAGAGGGACTAGCGAACCGATAACGTCGATTATATTGATGAAACCAGCCTATAAAATTGCTATCTTGTTGCAAATGAGTTACCATAAGACGCAAAGCGTAGACTCGTTCAACTGCGTCAAGGACTTTGGAGCCTGGGAAATGGCATTTGGAGCGCTCAGAGCTTGATATCATCATCGACATCATTCCTTCACATTGGAGTCGATCTTTTACACGCCAAGGACCACTTTTTGTTTCTGTTTAATATAACATACCGTATATTAGATAAAGTGGCTGTACCTCTATTAAGAGGGAAAGAAGACCAGGGGAAGCTAAAAATAAAGCCTTGAAAAATGAATATTGACACGTTCTTGATCATATTAATTGTTCGATCATCATCCTTGATTCATTATGAAGTGCGCTGAATTATTAATATACCATATTTAAGTCTGTTTAGAGTTTAAAAATTTACAATAACCCACTCTGGACTCTATAATGAGTCAACGACTAATGGTGGGACAATAAATTTGACACGAAACGTCTCAATATTCAATAAGGATCTGGAGGCTTTATTTTTGGCTCTTCCTGTCGTCCGTTCCTCTTAATATGTATGAAATTAAAATATAATATTAATGAAGGTGAATTTATTTGGAGAAAGCCGTTGAATGTTCAAGATAAAAATAAAAAACAGTATAGTTTCTTTGATTAAGCGTCCAATCTTCAGAACAAGTAAAGGGAACAAAAATTTTTCTATCCTCTGACCAGCCGAAGTAGGATATGAAGGTTCAAACCCTCACTAAAAATAAAATATATAGAGAGTAATATAGATGAAATTTCAAATGCTATTAGAAATTTCATCTTAAGCTGCCTGCAACCGCACTGCCTCAATATTTTATATTGTTTAAAACTTTGGGAGAGAAGGAGCGTAATCGCCATGATCGTCCAACCGATCTCTCCATTCGAATAAATTTTCTGGATAAGGCCTTGGCTCGGATAATTTTCTTCCTATAAATATCATACAATTCATGAACCATGAAAAGAGGAATTCCCAAATTTTTCCTTCTTCGACCCCTTAAAAAAAATTTTTTATACAATATCACTCAGAATCAATTTCCTATTGTTCAGACGATAAAAGTTACTTAAAACAGTATATTTAAATTAATATTAGGTACCATTTTGATCTATATTATAATTAGATAAAAATTATTAATATAAGAACTTATATCTGTCAAGATATTAATTTAAGTCCTGTAGGATGCGAAGAAACAAGAAAGAGGACTTGGATAGATATAATGCGTGGCTTTAATTAGAGACGAATTTTTTTAAAATTTTCAAGAAAGAACCTTCACGAAAACTGAAATCAAAGTTCAAATTCAATGAAAAACATTTAGGAACACAAAGAAATGTGAAATTGAGGAGAAAAATTTGAACAGAATTTGAGATGCCGAGGAACGAAGATTATGTGATGGTGTTCCATTTCTTTACTTTTAAAATATTTTAAAATTATTTTTTTTAATTGAATATAATTAACATTTTAGATACCTGATTGAAGATAATGTAAACTGAATGCCAACGACGGAAGCCCAACAGGAAGAAGTTCACATAATACAGAGAAATGATCATATCGTTGCCAGCCAGTAATAGCAATTCCTTCAAATTTAATTCGATCTTGGTATTGATTCACAATTTCCATCCATGAGCGATGATTATCAAGGTGAACAACTAGAAAGATATAATATATATATTTATTTTTTCTGCTTTTTAAATGTTTATATTTCTCATTACGAACTTATATCTGTTAAAATTTGATCGGGTCCTGTAGCTCCTTTAAATGCACTTGCAATCCATAATTTGTCAAAAACAGATGCATATTTATCCCAGAGTTGGCTTGTTAATTCGCTAAAAACTTGCTGAGTATATTTCCACACAACAGGTACAACTAATTTCGGCAAACCAGAAGCTCGTAATTCTTCTACTGATAGTTTTCTAAATTCATCGTCCCAAGTCATCGGTTGAATGTGAGGATAATTTTTTCTTATATATCTAAAATGACAAAATAAATTAATATACCGGTATTATTAGTAAATTAACATATCATTGTATATTTACGTGGCAACTCTTTTGACATGATTTATAAAAAGATCATTCTCATTCCATAGATGTTTTTCCATTGCCTGTCCACATTGATTGCATTTTCCAATATAATAGACTTCATCGCAGCCTATATGAAGGAAATTTATATCTGGATGGGCTTCCACTATTTGATCTATCATAGTGGTCAAAATTGAAAATGTTTTGTTCCGAAGAGGGCAAATGACCTGGAAAATAAATAAAATTAAGTAAGTATTTAAATTATTTTCTAAGAGAAAAAGCAGGGCTCCCTTTTGTTAAAATCATTTGTATTTTTTTTGTTTATATACAGCTTTCTTATGATGAGAAGATTACTTAAGTAGGCCTTATTAAACAGTTTATAGATTTTTTTTTCAGTGCGTTTAATCGTTTGGGGAAGAAATTACAAAAAAAACAGTTGCTTACTTATCTCTTTGAAAGGAAGTAAATGCTTTTTATTGTCTAATCAACTAAAATAGTATTCTTTTAAGATAAAAAGACTATCTGGAGATGAATAATGAATGATTGGAACGCAAAGTTTCACTTGTTTTTCGGAAATTAGACTAAATTTAAACAAGTGGATTTCAGTATTGAGTAATCATGTACATTTTCCAAACGGATATGACCAAGGTGTTTTTTCCTTTCCTTTTTTTAAGTATTTAAATGCCTTTTACCTGAGGATACCGTTCGACTTCTCGGACATCAATAAATTTCTTGAGTTTTAGAATAAATTCCATATGCCCAAAAGTTTGTATAAGTGGAATGATTTTTAGATTATGTTTCTTCGCATTCTCACTTATTATTTGAATTTCTTCTAAGGTATAAGCATTAAAAGCAGGAACATCTCCCAAAATGGGTCCTCGATAAGGGAACATATCCTCATATTCTATTAAAATTCCTGTAGCTCCCATACTTCGAATAAAGCCGAAAAATTCGTCATAATAAGAGATCTTCGGTGGGGCTCCTTTTAAGTCCAAATGAACAACTTTTTCTCCTTGAAAACTTTTTACGGATGCCCATTCTTTGTAACTATTTTCATTTTGTCTTTTAGAATTGATATCAGCCATAATTTTAATCTCATATTCATGTTGTTTTGTCAAATGCTCCAAACTTTGAGTCAACGAGGATAATTCATTGATATCTAATGGGCTTCTTCTTTTTGCTGATATTTCATTTGTAGAGATGAATTCATTTAGAGTGAGGGGATCGCTTGAGGAGATTTTATAAAGGATAATTATAATTGTTAATGTAAGCATTCCAAATATTGTGATTTGCGCCCTTCCCCTCAGTTTAAACATTTTAAAATACATTTCTTTAGAGCTATTAACAATACAAACGTCAAAAGATCACATTTTAGATTAATTTACTTGGCGCTAATATTATAAATATCACAAATATAAAAAATGTTTTTTTTATTTCTCAAATGTATTAAATGACATATTTCGTGTATTTTCTTATATATAAATAAATAATATTAGACATAAAGATTAATGAGAAAGATGCTGATAGCCTATCATATTTTGGATAACCTTTTCACCTTCTGGCACTCTTCGAAAAAAAAAAAATTTGACTATTTTTTTTTAGAATAATAAAAATAAAACATGTTTTGTATATAAAGAAAATTAATAATAAATTCAAGTTTTAATTTTATAATTTCGTTTTTTAAGAATTTATAAAAATTTAGGCCTAAATTTCGAATTAATTTAATTATTGTTGGGTTGGTTGCATTTGATTAAATTCCATTGTTGTTTCAATTTTGGAATTAATGTACTTCAGGAATTTTATATAACTTTTTCAATACATTTTTGCACTCAATTTGATAAAATGAAATACCAATCGAGTTAGAAGAAATATCACAAAAAAAAATTTTCCCCCCCCCAGACCCCCTCTACTACAATATACTTTATTGCTACGGGCCGGTCACTCTTATTTCATTTGTGCCCGTTCAATATATACCTGAAACGGTACCAAGAGTCGCGGGTTCGGATCCCGTTTGTTCACTAATCCTGTCCCATTAGACAAAAATTTATTTAAATTGAATTGGCTATCAAAAAAAAAAAAAAAAAAAAATGCATTAATTTAAATAATTAGGGGACGGGGACTAAAAAGACCTTAAAAAACATTGTATGGTTTTATGAAAGCACGATGCAAGTGAAACTTTTTTCGGATCGTAGACGTTTAACTGAAAATTTTCAGAAAATTATTCAATTAAGGGTATTAAAATCGCGTTTTTAATCTTAATTTAATAATTGGAAAATGGGAATGAAATGGGAAATCAATTGGCGTATGTTAAATTAAAAACTGAGAACAATATTTATTTAGTATTTGAATCATTTTAAATTATTTTAAAAATTATATATTATCAATTTAAAAATTGAATAATTAAATCTCATATTTATTTTTTTATAATTCGTCATATATATTAAATTTCAACTTTCCTATTTTTGTCGTCATGGCTTGTGACGTCATAACTTGTAGCGTCACGGCCTTTGACGTCACGGCTTGTAACGCGACATGCTGATAGAGAAACGAAAAAATTTGTGTCGATCAAAATAAAGTTTCACTTTAAATAAAAATTAAAAAAAAATACCCGAACATGACATTTAAAATATTTAAAAAGTTAGATCTATTTTACGCTTTAATTTAAATTCAAACATTTTAATCAAAATAACTTTGTAATTTTGTTTTCAATTATTGATATTGGAATACAATTAAATTAATATATAATAAAAAAGAATAACTTTTTTCCAGGTAGAGAATTTGCAAAGTTGTCTTCTTTCTCTCGAGTAGGAGAAGGAGGGGAGTCTGACACTCAAACACAAACATAAACAGCTGTTACTTCTGACATCGAGATTAACTCTTTAGGCACTAAAAGCCTGACACACATCGCCCATCAGGCATTCATAGCTGATAAGGCAAACCTAGCACAACGCAATCTCTCTTCTTCTTTCTCTTATCATTCAAGTTTTTATTTATTTATTCAAACCCTTTCGGACCCAATGAGTGACATCATTCTCGGCGGTATTCAAGGGTATGTTTGTTGATCTTATTATCTCCAATCTAATCAATATAATTAATTATTGAAATATTATTATCATTTCCTCATTATTTTTTTTATTTCTCCTCCTCACATCATTTAATTTCTAATTTTGTTGATATATGTCAATTTTTTTTTTCTAATTATGTTTTTATATACCAAATCGCCACGTGCTCAAATATAGTTCCGCAATTTTCAAGGTTGAATTATTTTTTTTATGCATTCTTTCACAAAATTAAATTCCGTATAAAATATCATTGATCATGAATATTTTTTAAAAGATCACTTATCCAATACCGGCTTGACTGCATACTTAATTAAATACCTTAGGGGAAATTAATATATTTGAATAATTACTGAGTGAAATAAAGTATTGATTAAAACTAAAATATTTTTCAATATAGATAAATTTTAAAATTAATATCCAATTCGGGAAGGACAGGGGGATATCCCCACCCCTCAATAAAAGCTAAGAAAATGTCAAAAAAAATGTAAAACTTGGTAAAAATATTTTCAAATATACCAATAAATAACTATAAAATTTCATTTTCATCGTCTCCACAAAGAAATCATACCGGTACCTATTATAAAAATATATATAAATTCTTATTTTTGATTATTATTTTTTTAACTAATTAAAACCTCATTAGTATGTTTTATGTCAATACGGAGATCATTTCAAAAATATTTATTATGTTTATTATTTATAAGTTAATAAATATTTAATTAAAAAATTCTATAAATAACAAGTTGGCTAACCCCATTTCTTTTCACATATACAAATTAATTGATCTTTGTAAGTTTGAACTCTTGTTCTCATTTTGTGAAAATTTATTTAAAAATTTGTTTATCAACTTTAATTATTGATATGAGAAACAATTAAGAACTTTCACATATTATTTTCTTATATCTGTTTCTTGCGCGTTAAGAGAAAATAATCCGGTATGGTCTAGTGGCTAGGATACCTGGCTCTCACCCAGGAGGCTCGGGTTCGATTCCCGGTACCGGAATTTTTTTTTTTTTTAATTCCTTTGAATAATAAAATTGTATATAATACTTGCTCACATATTATATAATAATAAACAAATTATCAAATTAAAAAATTAGTAAAATTTGAAATCAATCTTATTGAAAATTAATTTGTTTTGCATTGATCCTCATTTTGGTGTATTTTTCCAAATAACGAAATACAGTAAGACTATATTAATAATAAGGACGTTTAAATCTGTTGGGCCCAGGGGCGTATATAGAAATTTTTTTTTTGGGGGGGGGGGGGCTGAACTCAAAAATTTTTCTGCGAAATCTTTTTTTTGCGGAACCAAAGTTTTCTGCCCTGGGAAAAATTTTGTTTCTGCTTAACCAAAATTTTTCAGCCTACGAAAAATTTTTTAAATTTTGTCGTCCCGCGGAACATTCGCTCTTTTGCGGAACCTTAAATTTTCGCACTGCGGGGCCGATCAAACATTTTAGGGGGGGGGACGCCCCCCTATTTCTTTTCCTCCCCCCCCGGGGCCCGCCCCCCCAAAAATTTTTTCTAATATTAAAAAAATTATAAAATTTATTTAAAAAAAAAAAAACACCACCAAAAAAATTTTTACAAAAACCCCAGTTAAACCGAAAATCTAATCCTTTTACTAACAGTCTATTTGAACATTGGTTGAAAAAATTCCATACTTTTCAAATAAGGTTCTACCTAGTTAAAATTTATTCAATTTACGTTGGCTTGAGTAACATTTTATAAAGTAATAATATTATTAATGTAATATTTTATATAGGAAAATTTTCATGGCGCCCCCAGAGAACAGCCGCGGCGCCCTGGGTTTACTAATTAAGAAAAGGCGAGGGTCCGCCGCAGGCAGGCCTGAGCCAGCAGGCGGGGGGGTCCAGGGGGCGAAGCCCTCCGGCTAGGCGCCAAGCCGGGCGGCGCGGCTAGTTATATTATAATATTATATAAGAATGTGGTAAAGGAAAATAGAAGCCTAATTAATTAGATTAGTTGGCCATTATTTTTTTTCTTATTAGAAATATCCAATTAAATATCCTTAAATTTTTCGGTCATCAATTCTGCTAATATTATAAAATAATAAATATAGCCTAGGTTATATAATATGAATTATGAATTTAACAAAAACTTAAAGCCCATTATTAATATAAAAAAAAAAAACTTTATTACTACTCTATCACTTTTTTAATCTCAGAGCTTTAGATAAGATACAATATTTGCAAAAAACTAAAGTTATTTTCCCGAAATAATTAAAATAGTTTATTTTTACCTTCATTATTAAACGAAAACTCATTTATTTTTTTTATCAAATGTTGAAAAATTTTAAAAGATAATTTTTCCACTTTTTAATATATATATATATATTTTTTTTTTTATTAAACTTCTTGTTCAATTTTGTTGTTAATTAAACCAGAATTCGAACTAGACAAATATTAGATATGCCTTTTATTGTGAAATAATTAGTGATTTATACTAAAAGCCAAGATATGACGGTGAAATTGTTGATTATTTGACTGATTTCTTATCAAAATTTTTCATTAAATTTATGACATTTCAACTTTTCCAACACTTTCTCTAAACTTTAATATTTATTTTTAAACATTAATATTTAACAGTTATTTAGGTAGGGCCTATATTTGAAAAAAACAATGGAAAATAAATATCTATTAAATATATATCATTAAATTTATAACCTCCAGTTATTAACTATTCTAATTTAAGTGTAATTTTTTTTTTTTCAGAGGAGCAACACACTCAACACTTGTGCTCTTAGATGGTCTTGGAAAAGAATTGATAGAATGTAGAGGTCCTGGAACCAATCATTGGGTAAATTATTTTAGCTTGCATTTGTAATATACTCAGGGATGGGCAAGTTACTCGATTTTGAGTAACGAGATACAAAATACCAATTACTTCAGATTTTTGTAACGAAATACAAGATACCAATTATTCACGGGTTTGTGTAACGAGATACAAGATACCAATTACGTATTTCAAATACATTGAAAATACCAATTACAAACAAATTTTTCCTTGATTTTAAAATACTTTTTGGAGGGGTAATTCTGGAACTAGAGCCCTGCACGGGTACGGGTTGGCCCGTAGGCCCGTTACCCGCCCGGCCCGCGGGCTTTGGAGGCCATGAAAAAATTACGGGCGGATACGGGAGGGTAGCAAGTCTAAATAAACGGGTTCGGGCGGACGGGCATGCAAATGAAATTTTATTTAAAAATCTGGTGTGACTGGCGCACAGCACACAACTTTCTCTTACCTTCGGTAATCGAAAGTTGTGTACTGTGCTTGTCACACCAGATTTTTTGTGTCTACATGTATTTAGTTTCCGACAGTAGGGTACAATTGAATTCAAGATGTAAAATTTATAAGTATGGCAAAATATTTATATTTTGTTACCATGGCAACCATTTCTCCTATCTTTTCTATGGAGTACAAGAGTAAAGTGGTCTTCAGAAGATTTCAATCACAAAATGAGAATATACATTTTATAGAGAATCTAAAAAATAATTGATTTTTGAATTTTAAAAAAAATCGTTGGAGCAAATTTTGAGAAAATCGAAAAAAACTGAAAAAGTGAATCAGTAAAGTGCTAGTACTTTTTGGTCGATTTTGTTCAAAAGCTTCGTGTCACGTCCCATGGGGGTGCCTAACTTAAATATAAAATTTCAACTTCCTAGCTCTTTTCGTTCTTGAGATATTTTGTTCACAGACACACACACACACACACACACACACACACACAGAGACCATGTCGCGAAAACCACTTTTTTGGATTCAGGGGACCTCAAAACGTGAAGATCCATCAAAATCTCGACATCGAATTTTTGACATGAATCCAATACTTTCTCTCTATATATATATTACATATATACATAGGTAAGAGAAAGTAAAAATTACTAGACATTCGTTCATTCATTCACTAAATCTCGGGCGGGAATGGGCGGGTTTGAAAAAATTCCGGGCGGGCCTGAAGAATGGTAAAAAATTACGGGCCGGGTAGGCTACGGGCGGGAAATCAAAAAAATACGGACACGGACCGGTCCGGGCCAAAAAAATCGGCCCGTGCAGGGCTCGATCTGGAACCCTAAATAAATTTAGTTTAGGAAAGTGGCAGCTAAACTTATATTGGAGAATACCTTTGGAAAATCGAAAACAATAAAATTATTCATGACACTAAAAAAAAATTATTTATAAAAATATGAAAAGGTTTCAAAAACCAAGTTTTCAAAAGTTTTGTCGGATAATCTGGAACTTGATGGAGAATAAATAAACCCGCAAATGAAAACAATCTTTCAACTAGGGCAGAAGAACAAAGATTTAGTCGTTGAGAGCTGGTTGAAAGAAGAAAGCAAAAAGTTTTTTAACGAAGAGTGAAAATTTGGCGGATTGATTGACTTCTCGTTACTGGTTTTTACTAAGATCCGGAGCAGAGAACCCACACGACGATTACATACAGTAATATTAAATAAATTAAAACGATTTCAGCTCCCTCTGCAAGACTTTTTACACTGCGGCAAATTAAAAAAAAAGTATTTGGTATCTCGAATTTCAGATACCAATTACTAAAAATGTAACGAAATACAAGATAGCAATTACTTTGCCAATTCTGTAACGAGTTACAAAATACCAATTAATATTGTATTTGGTATCTTGTATTTCAAATACATGTAACTGATTAACGCCCATCCCTGAATATACTGTAGTTATGTACGGTCACACTTGTGTATAAAAATTCAATATTTTATTTTCAGATACTTGGAATGCAAGAATGTCAAAAACGCATCAATTCCCTGGTCGAGGAAGCCAAATCTAAAGCAGGAATTCCTAATAATAGACCTCTTACAAGCTTAGTTAGTACTATTACTTTTTTTCTTATTATTATAAATTTTAATATTGAGAAATTTAATTTTATCAGATAAATGAATTAATAATTATCAGCAATATTTCATATTAATCCAGAGATTATTTTAAAATCAGTAAATTCTTATACTCCCTTTTAAAATTAGAACACCTCGTTTACTTTACTTTAAAGACAAATGATATCAACAACAAAATATATTTTAAGAAAATTGAGGTTTTTTACTAATGAACAATCTCCATCAAGATCTATTTAAATTCTAATATCAAACAAAAAAATTTAAATTCTAAAATCAAACAAAAAAAAAGGGGGGGGTAATTTAGGTAATTTACCCAACCATTTTAGTACTTTATAAAAAAATGAAAATCACTGATTCTCTTTAATTACATATAAAGCATTTAATTTTTAGGGTTTGTGTTTAAGTGGTTGCGAACAAGAAGAAACGAATATAGAATTACAAGAGGGTTTGGCAAAAAATTACCCTAATCTTAGTAAAAACTATAGCGTTAAAAGTGATACAATTGGTTCGGTTCTTGCAGCACATAAAAATGGTATTTGATTTCCAATTAAATTAGAGCATTAATGAACATTTTATTAATAAATAGAGCGAGTCTTTTTTCAGGCGGAATTGTTCTGATTGCTGGTACCGGTTCCAATTCGCTCCTTTTAAATCCTGATGGCAAGATGTATGGATGCGGCGGTTGGGGCTATTTCCTTGGGGATGAGGCAGGAGGTCTGTTCCT
The DNA here is from genome assembly GCA_023213315.1 of Euborellia annulipes. Lineage (NCBI taxonomy): Eukaryota > Metazoa > Arthropoda > Insecta > Dermaptera > Anisolabididae > Euborellia > Euborellia annulipes. Next base: position 31,829 of record JAKCPI010009546.1, on the reverse strand, counting down.
TGACCGTTAGCATTGTACCCGCCTGCGCCAGCCTGCATTCTCAGTGAATCCCTGTTACAGCCTGGTGGATCTCCCAGATGGCAATCAAGATCTACTTTGACGAGCAAGATAATTTCAAAAAGCCTCCACATCCTACTGACAAAGTCTGGCAACTGATCAAGAAACATTTCAACGTAAAAAATAGGTTTGTTGGTTTTTTTTCTTATAAATTATCTAAAACGTAATCCATATTTGTAGGCATTATTACAGTGGAATCCCGATAATTCGTAGCCCGATTATTCGTATTTCTCGCTAATTCGTATATACTTGCAGAAAAAATCCCAATAACTGGTATAAAAACAATGCATTTCCGTTCCCTTGGCAATTAGTATTTTTTTTATGCTCGTGGTTACTTAAAACGTCTTCTAATTCGTATTTCCAGCTTACTGTTTTCAAGAGGGGGAAGGAGAGAGACAAGTTTTTCTCGTTCATTCGTAATATTTTCACTGAAAGGAAATGCTGCGAGGAGTGACGGAAATTGAGCTTCTCTTATATTTTTTCTTTCCTTTCTGCAATTCAGTCTTCGCATTAATATTTTAATTTTTTTAAATCTTGTACTTCCGATAATTCGTACCAAACCATCGGTCCCGTGATGATTCGAATTATCGGGATTCTACTGTATAAAAATGGTTGTTCATTATTTATCTTTATTTGTATACATCATAATAATATGAAAATAATGATATAGTTTTATTAATATTTACAATTTTTAATTTTATTTTTATAATAAAGCACAATTTTTTTGATTTTTACTTTCTCTTATTAATTTTTAGGACAGATCTTCTTGATTTTTGTTATAAGAGTTTCGAGAAATCTTTCTTTGCTGGACTTTGTTCTTTACTCTCAGAGGGAGCCCAAGATGGAGATCCACTTTGCAAATGGTTATTTTCTCAAGCCGGAGAAGCTCTAGGAGGATATATAAAAGCTCTTTACCCAAAAGCAGATCCTTCCTTGATTAGTGCTGAAGGAGGTTTGCCTGTTGTTTGTGACGGTTCAGTTTGGCTTAGTTGGGAGTTTATGAAACCCGGATTTATTAAAGAATTAAAACAAGATCCACAAATAAAAAAAATTTCCTTAATGAAATTAACTACTAGCATGGGGACAGGAGCAGCATATTTAGCAGCTAAACATATAGGCTTTGATTTACCTCGCGATTATTCTAAAAATTATTCTATTTTTTATCAATACAATAGAGATTCAAGTTGACTAGATTCGAAATTTTTCAATATTCAAAGCAAAATATAATATAATACTTTTACACTTTTTTTTTTAAGATCAATGAAATAAATTATAGTCAAGACGCAGTCGGTATGCCTCCTGGGAGGAAGGGGGGGAATATAATTTTTTTTTTTAGGGGGAAGGCGGACATTTTGCTGACAATGTTTAAAAAGGGTAAAATTTTTGGAATTCCGAGATCGAGCTGACTATAATTATTTTGATAATTTTATATATTGCATATAGCACTTTATAAATTTTTCTTTCAAAATTTTGATTTGGTTTTTGTAAGAATATTTCCATAATATACTTTGTTATCTGTATTATTTGACTTTTTTTTTTAAATGGAATGACAATTTTTTAAGGCCCCTCCAGACTCTTGTGAAGTGACCGAGGAACTAGAAGAAGAACTGGAGGCTTTGCTTGGCCCGCCTCGTTATACTTGTACTCGCCTCGGCTTACTTCGCTCTTGAAGCGTTTTTTTCTACCCAAGTCAAAGGAATACGAGAAACGAGGACGAGGAAACGCGAAGTGCACCTCCAAACTCTCGTGTTTCCTCGCTAGCCTTTCAGTCATTGAGTGATTCTGATTTATTATTCATATTCATAATTTTATAATAAACCTTCAATTTCAATTCCTTGAAGCTCAAGGGAACCAGTGAATTGGATCCTAAATATACTAATCAAAAGATAAAGAATAATTAAACGACGCCTCTACCATTTTTTAATTTTCTTCTTTAAAAAAATATAACAAAATTATAATAGGTATATGCACAAATAGCAGCAGCAGCTGCTACCCCCTCTCTACAGCTTCGGTGTCCCTCATAGGATCGAGATGCTTGCGGAGTAACGCGAGAGTGTGGATGCTAGTTCCTCGCCTCGTGCAACTTTGGCGAGTATCGCAGAAGTTACTCTGCGAGAGTCTGGAAGGGGCTTTACAAATTGAAAATTTTCAAAGGTTTTAAATTCAAGTCATTTTATACCCTTTTGATTATAAAATAAATAGTATAAATGAGGGCTTAAGAAAATATAGCACTATGATCCAAAAAAATTCTTTGTTCAGATTTTTGCAGCTGCATAATAATCTAATGCTTATTCCCAATAATAAGTATCAATCAAATTGTTTGAGGATCTAAATAAGACCTATCTCAAGAGGGTGCTAGTGCAACACCTTACTTTTTAAGAATAATTCAAATTTTTGTATCATGGAAATTTTCAAAACCTAAAATTGCAATTATTTGAAACAACAGGATCGTGGCATAGCTCTATATTTCCCCCAACCCTTCAAATAATAATAATTATTGTTTTTCATTCCATTTGAAAAAAATTAAAGATGATTCCTTATTTCCATTTAAAGAAGAATTTCAAATAAATATTACTTTTATGTTTAATTGAAAGCACAAAAATGTTTTATTTATATATACTACTTAAATATATTGAAAAATTTTTATAAAAGTTCTCTTGTTTGGAGTGAGGGGCAATATTAAAACACTTCCATTGTTTTTACAAAAAAATATGAAAAATTTTTAATGGAACCTTTACTGGTTCAAACATAGGAAGAATTTTAATAAATATCACCATCTTTTATAAAAACAATGAAATAATCACATGAGAAATTGAGTGCATATTATTATTGTCCCTCGCTTAAACTTTTCTGTAAATATCAAATAACTTTTTATTTTAAATTAAATACATAAATAAATAATGTACTGAATATACAGTGGTCTAAAAATTATCTTGCCGGTTTTCTTAAACGAACTATTCATTTAAATATTTTTAATTTTTCCCAAGAAAAGGTGCTAATCTTACTATCACCAAATAAAAAAGCACTACATATATCCAAAGTAAACGGGTCACTTTTAATAATATTTAACAGGACCGACCAAAAACCATAATCAACCCTCTAAATATTTTGTTTTTTGTTGGGCTTAAATGGCCCTAAACGACCAGATCAAAATCAGATTTGCCTTCCACTCTGATCGACCCTGTTAAATAGCACTACAAATTATGTTATAAAAAAAATTTTGATCTGATAGTTTAGTAGCATTTCAATAAAATATTTCTATTAATATATTGTTTTCTTTTTTTATTAATTAAAAAAGTTTATTTTTTAGTTTAGTTTTTTATTTTTATATAATAAAAATTTTTTAAATTTAAAATGATAGCTTCATTTAAGTGGGAAAAGCAAAGAAAACTTTTAAAAGATCAGAAAACAAAGAGCTAAAATAATTGATTTTTAGAATTCGGGATTCCGAAGCAAGCCCAGAGCCGCTTCATAGATCTCTTTACCCATCCGGGATTCCGAATTCTAAAACTCAAGCAATCTATATTTTTTTCCATTCTCACGTAACCAAACTTCGCGAGTTCAAATCCACCTTCTGCACTTTTTTTTTTTTTAATTCTTAACTGTTTTTTATACCTCATGTGAGGGGGAGGGGGGCTGGCGTATTAATTTTTAAAATTTTATATTCAAAATAAAATTTAATTTCCAAAATAATAAAAACCTTGTGCATCTCACAACTAGGTCGGTCCCCTTTGTTTTGCTCTCTCCAGCCCAGTTGCGCCCATGGCGGGCGCCTGTTTTGCCACGCCCTCGTTACGGCCCTGATGTACAGTATAGTTTCGAGACAGTAAAAAGAAAACAACAAACGCTTTATTTAGAAGTTTTATATTAGAATATGTTATCAATGGTCAATTTATAGAATTTTCAAATTACCAAAACATTAATAAGTTTGCTCAAATTAATTATGAGACTTACGTTAGTAACAACTAGAATATGGCCTCTTATTTTAAAATCTAATTTTATAATTATTAGATTTTTAATATATCTACAAAGTAAATAAGTTAAATATAAGTCACATAAAAAAGAAAGTAAATAAGTTATTTCATTAAAAATAAAAATATTAATAATTAATTAAAAAAAAAAAACATGCTGTAGCTAGATTTGAACTAGGCTTAAATGGCAATTCAAAGGGTACAAAAATATATTGCTTTGACCACTTTTCTTTCTCACCCATAACAACTTTTTTTTTTTAAGGTCTTTTTCGGCATCTAAGGCCATACAACTTCTTTAAATTAATTTTTAAAAGATTTTGGAAGAAACATCGACAATACATCCCTTTTCTCATATTATTTTTATAATATCCGTAACATTTAAATTTTAAAACGAACTCTTTTAATTTGAATTTTAGCGGTTCTTTAGGGGAATTTAGTTTTATCTTTAACGAATTCATTTGACAAAATCCATGACAAATGATATGAAATTACATTTTTTTCACGCCATCCATCAAAAAACAATTATTCATATAATTCTCCTATTTTAGATTTTTGTATTTATTTATTTCATAATGTCTTTGGAGTTACTTACTCCTCATATAGATCAAATTCGTATTCCACAAAAGAATATCGATAAAATTTATAAAGACGAATGCGTTTTCTCTTTTGATACTCCGGTGAGTGAATGAGATTTTTTTTTTATAACCTGCAAAAATAAAATATTTCTCATTTTTAATGAAATAACAATTTTTAGGAATCTGAAACTGGCCTCTATGTTAGCTTAAAAACATTTCTTGGTTTTGGAAAAGCTCATGTTGAGTCTTATTTTCAAAAAACCGGCTCGGCTGTTTACCTTCATTTAAAACGGGACAAAAAAGAGGTAACGCTACTCTATCTATATATTAGTTTTATTTTTTTATTTAAATAAATTTAAAATTGATTCTCAACATATTTACATTAATGAAATCATTATTTGTTAATATTTAATCATAGAGACTCATGAGAATTGATACAAATACTTAACAAAAGAATTTTAAGAATTATTTTTTGTAATAGTATTAAAAAAAAAATATATACTAGTAACAACAGACATTTGATAAATCCGTTAATTTTTTTGATTAAAATAATTTTATTACAATTATTTTTACATACCGGTACACAATCTTTTAAATCTTCAATATATGTGAGCTATTTATATTATTTTTTCCTCAAAACGGGACATGAAAGATACATGGTTTATTTTGCCTACTGAAGCACAAAAAATTAATTATAGGCCCTACATTAAATTTACATTCTAATTCATTATTTTCCTCCCTCCTTCCCAATGCGACCCAAAACAATCCATCGACTCCCCTTGTTAATTTAATAAATGCTGACGAAATTGGCTCTTAGTTGTCGCAATATTACCCGACCCGCTGTTGCGTTCCGGGATCCCATTTCACAGTCTAACAATCTCCACTGTAATCGACTGCTGTTGTCGTTCTGTGCTTCAGAATTTGCAGGTCCAGGGGACTCCTGGGCATTTAGTTATTCCTAAATCTCCGCTCACTATTTAAATAAGAGGGCCCCTGAACAAACACTTAACACCTTCACCTATTATTCAATTTTAACCATCCCAGTCTATTGTTGTGCGTTATGGGCTGGTCTATAGGAACCCCCTTATATCTCATGTATGGGTTCAAGAACCTCGAAAGTGAGTTACCCCTCCCCCCGACAATTCATTTTAGACCAGGTAGCAAAAGTCAAAATGCGTCATTATAAGTGAGTTGACGACCGCCCCGTATGTCCTTTAGTGGCAGGCAATCACTGAAAGGTTTTTACTCTCTCTTACCTCTATATATATATGTTAATATGTAGAGAGAGAAAGTATTGAATTCATGCCAAAAATTCGATTTCGAGATTTTGATGGATATACACGTTTTGAGTTCCCCTGAATCAAAAAAATGGTTTTCGCGACATGTGTTCAATTTTAAGCATTAAAGAATTGAGCTATGAAGTTGAAATTTTATATTTAAGTTAGGCACCCCCCTAGGGCGTGAAAATAAGCTTTTAAACAAAATCGGCCAAAAAGTACTAGTAGTTTACTGATGTACTTTTTCAGTTTTTTTTTTTATTTTCTCAAAATTGTCTCCAACGATTTTGATTAAAATTCAAAAATCAATTATTTTTTAGATGCTCTTTCAAATATATATTCTCATTTTGCCATTGAAATCTTCTGAAGCCCACTACTCTTGGTCTTCATAGGTTGCCATGGTAACCAAATATAAATATTTTCCCATATAAATTTTACATTTTGAAATTTGAATGTACCCTACTTTCGGAAACTAAATATATGTCGACACTAAAAATCTGGTGGGACAAGCACAGAACGCAACTTTCGATTACCGAAGGTAAGAGAAAGTTGTGTGTTCCCCACCTGATAGCTAGAGCCTTAAGTATATGGTATGGTATATGGTAAAATAATTTTAAATTTGAAAAGGTAAAATAAAATCATCTGTACCAGATTTTACGTTTTACCTTTTCGGTCATTAAAATTATTTCACTATTGGCTGGGTGCAGAGTAGGTGGTGGGGGAACCATGAATCGATCTAGGCGCCCGCGTGGCCAAAAGGAACCTTCGGAGGATCAACTGTCACTATTTACTATGGGAATTTACCTAGTTTTACGCATTTTTAAGTTAAAATAAAAAATATGGTCCAGCTCTAGCTATTAGGTGGGTACTTAATTGTGGCGCTCACTGTACCTCCTCCAGTTTGCCAATGAAGGCGTTATTTGAATTATTATTACATATTCCTATTATTTTGTTTCAGATTCCTGCGGATCCTTCTTCAGAAGGCCCGGAAAAGAAAATTACACGTTTAGCGATTGGTGTAGCAGGAGGTTTTGATCCAGACGCCGGAAGAACTAAATATGAATATGATGAACATAATTCACTAATTGTACTTCCAGGATTTCATGAAATCTCCCTCGAGGATCCCAATCTTCCACAAAAAGTATGAAAAAATATAAATCGTTTATATTTTTGGTAATTTCTTTCTCTATACTTATCTATTTTAATAAAAATAACTCGTTGATATGAGCAGTAAGTTCTCGTTAATTGCTTGCCTTAATTTTAACTCTTTTTAAAAATACCTTTTAAAACTCAAGAGTTAGTTTTTAATTAGGAATTCAAATTCACCCAATTCTGTTTTTACACTAATTAAAAAAATTCTTAATTATCGTAATCTATTGTTGTGACGAATAATTTGTTTCAAATTGTTTATCATTCAATTTAAATAAATGCCCGGGGGCTTGGAAACGGCTAATAAAAAAGTCATAGCTGACATTTCGGAAAGGTAAGTTATTTACCACGTAGCTAGAAAAAAGAGACTATTTAGAGCAAGGGCCCACGTTCTGTCTCATATACTAAGTACCTCTGACAAATTTAAGACTTCCAATTGACTTATTTAGCTGGTGATTAGAGTCTTACTAGTTATTATTTATTGATATTTTTTAAAATTTGTTCTTGCCCATCATATATGATAAAAATAATTACCGAACCTTCACTCACTTCTGCTTTTCCATTTGATACATTCCCTTCCGTAGATCTCCATTGTTTGGCCATTATTATCAAACTGTCTGAGAATGCTGCCTTAATTGACATTCACCATCGCTGGTTTTCATCAAATATGCTTTAATAAAATGTATTTATGTCAATTTGTGAAGTGACTGTTGTATTTTAAAAATAAATGAAGCAGGCAGCCAAGAAATTAGCCTCTACAAAATGAAACTCAAGAGAATTGGAGATAGTTTCGTCTTTGATTAAATTATGTCATCATCAGTACATTTTCGAGAGAATAGACTCAAATAACAGGGCATTGTGTCAAATTGTAGAGTTGCACATTTTCACTACTCGTAGGGGCTAATTTTGCTCTCTGTTTCTTCTTCTTTATTGTTTACATTTATTTATTTTAATTGTATTTTATTTTTAAATATTTAAGGTTCGCGATGCAGTAAAAACAATTTTGGAATCTGACTCTGCTATAAAGTTGGCTGAACTTGAAGCTTTATCTGGCACTTGGGATGGAGAAGTTAGAGTTGTTTCCAAGTGAGTTAAATAAGAAAATAATAATAATAAAAATGAATATCTTGATTAAGTAACGTAACCAGAATTTGCTCATGGAGAGGGGTGAATTTTTTAAGGGACTTGTATTTGATATTAAACTGAATCTTTGGTCGTTTGATTTAATGGTTAGTAATATTTAAAACAAATGCAAATATATTTAAAAGGCCATATTAAAATTATGACCAAAGACTTGTTTTTTCTCTACTGTCTACGCTATTGTATTAATTAGTAATAGGCAGATTCTTTCTCTTGTACTGCATGAGAAGGTAAATTGTTGAAATATTCATAAAAAATCTTTTAAAAAAAGGTGCTCAACTATTAATAAAACAAACTACATATTTACCAATTAAAATAATCTTACAGGTGTTCATCAAATGTTTTAATTAAAATGAATACAATTTATTTTTATAATTTTTTTTTAGACATGCTGAAACTCTTGCTCAACTCGATAATGGGAAAAAAATCCCTCCTAGTGGTTGGAAATGTGAACAATGTGATCTTACTCAAAATCTCTGGCTTAATTTAACAGACGGCTCTGTTCTATGTGGTAGACGATTTTTTGATGGTTCAGGTGGAAATGATCATGCGGTCATTCATTTTAGAGAAACAGGTATTGTCTAAATAAAATAATTTTAACAATATCGATGAGAGAAGTGGCTGTCCAACGATTAGATTAATACGTAGGAAGAGAGGATGTCAGCCAAACAGGATAGCCTCTATCAAACCCAATACAAGAAAACGTTTCGGCTTTAATGAGATAATGTCATTTTAGTTCTTATGAGAATGTATACACTATCGAGATGAAGATAGAGTTGTTATAGGGATATATTAACATTAATTTTCTATATGTAATTAACTCTAACAGGTCTATTCTCTAAGCAAAAACGTTAACTTTAAACATCTGAAATCAGCTTTAATTCATATTAACACCTTCTTGCCTCAAATTGTTATTCGTAAGTAAAAAATTTTACGCCAAAGCGATAACATTCAGCCAATAGTGTTAAAAATTAATGTCATGTCCAGGAGGTGCTTTTAATATTTTAACGCCATATTTAATGCATCAAAATGGCGTCTTTAACCAAAAAGAAAGGTTATGATTTTGACAGCTGAGAATAGCATTTTTTAACGCTGATGTTATAACTTTAGTTTTTACACCCAATTTATTTGTTAAATTTTAACGTCTCTTTTTAGATATTAGACCTGAATATGCATCTCGATGGTGCATACATTGAGATTGCCAATATTCTCATAAGAACTGAAGATGGCATTATCTAATTAAAGGTGAAACATGTTCTTGTATTGGGATTCTCATCTGATAGAGGCTATCTTGTTTGGCTGACATTCTTTCTTCCTATATATTAATCTAAAATGATTTTATATAAAGCTAAATTTGAATAAACTTTATTTTTTATTAGGATATCCACTTGCTGTTAAACTCGGAACAATCACAAAGGAAGGGAAAGCTGATGTCTTCAGTTACGATGAAGATGATATGGTTGAAGATCCTCATCTAATCAAACATCTTGCGCATTTTGGAATTAATATTCAACAGATGGAAAAGGTTTTTAAATAATATTTTTTAATTTTAAACTGGTAACCGTTGGCTCTAGTTGAAACATTATGCTTTAATAGTAGAATTAAATTCAAGTATGATACACAAGGTTTTTTGTTTCAATGATTTATTTATTTAACATTGACACTTTATACGTATTTCGACACAATTATCATCATCAGAAGTGAGTTACATACAGTATGTAACTTAATTCTGATGATGACATTTGTGTCGAAATGCGTATAATGTTAATGTTAAATAAATAAATCATTGAAACAAAAAAACCTTGTGTATCATACTTGAATATAATTCTACTATTAAAACTATTTTTAAATTTAAAACTTTCTTTTCCAGACAGAAAAATCAATGGCTGAATTGGAACTTGATTTAAATCAAAAATTAGGTGAATGGGTGGCTCTTCAAGAAGCCAGCAGTAAATTAAAGCCAGCTTATGGTCCCGGATACACAGGGTTGGCCAATCTTGGAAACTCTTGTTATCTCAACAGCGTGATGCAAGTCATTTTCACTATCCCTGATTTTTTACAAAGGTATAAATAGATAAGTAATTAATTAATTGTTAATTAAAAAAATAAAATAATATTTTTAATTTTCTAGATTTGTGGATCAAGGCCCGTCTATCCTTCAAACAGCTTCACTCTCAGATCCAGCTTCTGATTTTAATGTTCAAATGTATGTAATTTTTTCAGAACCTAAATAACTTATATATATATTATTAAAATAATTGCCAAGGTGAGGATGCAGCAAATTATAAGAGCTACTATTTATTTGAAAACTATTTGGTTGATGTTATGCACGAAGGAACCAAACGCCATTAACCTAAAAGGACATTTCATTAGCACAATTGTAAATGACAATGACTTTTTTCTCATTTTATACAAAAAAGTGTACAGAGTAATAATGTTGGGATTTAAATAAAAAAGTAGATCTTCTTGTCCCCTGCAAGATGGCGGTCTTATAGCAATTTTGATCATAATAGCGCTTGGTTCCTTCATGCATAACATCGTCCATTTATTATAGTATTTTTCAGGAATGATTTAATATGCCTTGTTCAGATTTGAAAAATTATCATTATCTATCTACTTAAATAAATATATTTATATAAATTATATAAAATAATAATTCTAATTTAATTCTCTGAATAAAGAGTTTTTAAAATAAATAGAGGCTGCATCCTCCTCTTGTTAATTAAATTCTTCAACAACCACGATTTACTATACAGTATTTTATTCAATTTTTGAAAAGATAAATTCTCTTTTATAAGACAAAAGGTCTATAAAGATTACTTGAGAGATGGGCTTCAGCCTGTCAATAACGAGCCGCTGTATCCGGTCCCCTGTCGTGATCTTCCTCAGGACTAAAATTCAATAAAATTGACATGTTTTTTTTTTTTTAATACATTTTTTTTTGTTCATGACTTTAGTTCTATATTTCATTAAAAAATTCATTTTATAATATAAGAAGAGAAGGAAAATGATTTCGGTGATTTCTCTTCTTGTTATTAGGAGAAAGCAGAGGTTTATTTATTTATATAATTATCCCTCTCCTGCAAATAAAACTCCATTTAGTAGAGATTAAATAGCATGTTCTCCTCCATCGTCTACTCTGTATTTTAATAGATAAAATCTATCATAATTTGCTAATATTTGAAAAAATTATTAGGGTTAAACTTGGAGATGGCTTGATGTCTGGCCGATATTCTCAACCCCCAGCAAATGCTTCAGAAGAATCAAAATCAGATATAAATGACTCTCAACCTGGCATTTCGCCTATTATGTTTAAAACTTTAATTGGAAGAGGTCATCCTGATTTTTCAACAAAACGTCAACAGGACGCTCAAGAATTTTTTATGCATTTCATCAATATCGTTGAAGTAAATATAAAACTTAGCATTATTGATAAACAATATTTATAAATTAAAATAATAATTTTAGCGTAATAGCCGACATCAACGAAATCCAGCTGAATGTTTTAAATTCAAAGTTGAAGATAGATTCGAATGTTCAGCAAGTAAAAAAGTGAAATATACTTACCGAGCAGAATATAGTTTACCTTTGCCAATTCCTATGGAAATGGCTATTAATCAAGAAGAATTAGACGCATATAAAACTGCTAAAGAGGAAGCTCAAGCTAAAGGAATAAAATTGTAAGTTTCATTGCATAAAATCAAAAATAATTTTTCTTAATAATTTCTTTTCTTTTCTTTGTTTTAGTGATAATCAAAATATTGTTCGGCCAAAAATTAAATTGAGCTCTTGTTTAGAAACATTCTCCCAAGCAGAAACTGTAGAACAATTTTATAGCTCTGCTTTGAATAAAAGAACTGTGGCTGTTAAGTAAGTAGTTTTCTCATTACAGGAGCGTAGCCAGAGCTTGTAAAATTCCTTTGGCCTTTTTTCCTTCTTTACAAGGATACTCATGGAGTCTAGAGTTGAGGATTTGAGTCACATTTTTCCAACAGGGGGGTAGTAAATTTTGCTTTTGTTCGCATACAATCCCAAAAACTTATTTTTATTTTACTAAAGTTAATGTTAATGTTTTATGGCTGTGGAGATTTATTCTTTCACTAAGCATCCAGGAGATTAAATAAAAAAATCTTTTAATTTTTATTTGCCGACGTTTTGGTCGCCAAACACGACCTTCATCAGGGCAAATATTGTTAACTACTATACCGATCTTAGGTATTTTAATATCTATTGCAAGCATATAAAATTTCTTTTTAATTTGATATGTACAAAAATCGTCTCCATTTTTTAATGTACAAAAATGTATCATTTACTTGTTTACTCGGCGTCTCTGATTCAATGATATACCTGGTATATGTATTAGTTAAAAATATTTGCATTTGTGTATAGTTAACAATATTTGCCCTGATGAAGGTCGTGATTGGCGAATTAAAAATGAAAAATTAAATAAAAATTTTTTTTATTTAATCTCCTAGATGTAAAGTTCATTCGGTTCTGCTTATTTTTTAAATTAATATTAATATATAATTAATAACAGAAATTTTGATTATATTTACTCTTCTTTAGTCCACAATTTTCAATTTTCTTTAGTCCATAATTTTCAATAACCCCCATTGGCTCCTCTAGTTACCCCATTGATGCAAACGACAACAAAAATTTTTTGCAATATTTTCAACTACTATAAGTCTTAAATAGTTGGCCAAGTTTGACCCTAATCCTCGACTCAAGACTTAGTGATCTGACTTGATGTATTGATATGAAATCTAGGCTATAATTTAAAACATCTAGTCTCATTCAGATCTTATGGATTCGGTAATCCCTCCTGACTACGCCACTGTTTTATTATTATATATTATCTTAAAAATAAATTCTTATAATTTCAAATTTTTTCAGAACTACAAGATTAGCTACTTTTCCCGATTATTTGATGTTACATTTGAAAAAATTTACTTTAAAAGATGATTGGACTCCTCTGAAATTGGATGTATCAGTTGAAATGCCTGATATTTTAGATTTGTCAAGTCTTCGTGGAAAAGGCCTTCAACCCGGTGAAGAACCTTTGCCAGAATTATCTTCTGCTGACGCCCCGCCGCCTCCTGTTATTGATCAAGCTACATTTAATCAACTTTTGGATATGGGCTTTGGCCCTGAGGCTTGTAAACGAGCACTTTTCTTCACAGATAACCGAGGCTTGGAAGCTGCTACTAATTGGCTCATGGAGCATATTGGGGATGCAGATTTTAATGATCCATTTGTTCCCCCAGGCACCGATCCTCCAAGTAATATTAAAAGTGTATTCTTATTTAACCCTTTAGAACAGAATTTTAAAAATAATCGATAGCCTATAAATTTATCAAAATTCAGTTCATAAAACAAACAATTTTTTAATAATATAAATAATCTTATTAATAATTAATAATTATTATGTGCATATGCCTGGCCCCAACCTGAGGGGGGGGGCAGAGTTTCTCCCCCTTAACTACGCCCCTGACTATAATAATTATAAATTCATACATATTTAATATGAATATTTTCCCCATGTTTTAGAAGGATTTGAAGCAAATGAAGAAGCAGTTCAAATGATTATTTCTATGGGTTTCACTCGGCCTCAAGCCTTCAAAGCTTTAAAAGCCACAGACAATAATGTTGAAAGAGCAGCTGACTGGATTTTTAGTCATACTGCAGAACTCGATGCAGCAGAATCTGAAACGGATGTTGTTTCTGAACCGGAATATAGGGATGGGGATTCGAGTAAGTTTTTAAATAGCACTTGAGACTTTTAAGTATTATTATTTCATTATTTTGTTTGTTTGTTTTTAGAATACAAATTGGTAGCCTTCATATCTCATATGGGAACTTCTACCATGGTTGGACATTATGTTTGTCACATTCTCAAGGATGGTCATTGGGTCATCTTTAATGATAATAAAGTAGCCTTATCAGAAAATCCACCCAAAGATCTTGGATACCTTTATTTCTACGAACGTATAAAAAATTAAAAGATAATGGGTCATTTATTTTGTTTATCTTCATAACTCATGATTTTTTTTCACAAACGATTTTTTTATATTAATTTAATATACACAATTGATTTAAATTAAAAAAAAAAATTATGTCAAATAACATAAGATTTTACTAAAAAAAAAAAAATAAACAGTTTATAATACACTTTGTAATTAAAACAAGAATCAAATAGCATATCTATTGTTTCCCTAATCCTTTATATCCAAAGACTAGCCGCGCCGTCCCCCTGGACCCCCTCAGCTGGACACGGCTTCTTATAATTAAGAAAAGAAAATTATCTATATATAATAATAGCAGAGTATCCTTCTGTCTGTCACGCTCTTTTTGACCATTCCCGTTGGAATTTTGAAGCGAAATTTCGAAGTCTTATAAAGGACGTTATGGAGAGTCCAGGAATTTCGAAATTCCTATAACTTTTTTTTTAGTTATTAATTCCCAAAGTTACGATTTCTCTCATAGGAAATGTATAGAGAAATATCTATGTATCCTTTGCATTTATATATTCTATGAATGTAAATAATCTTCAAGCATGAAGGAATTGAGCTAGGAGGTTTAAATTATATATTTAAGTTAGCCACGCCCCTGGCACGTGTCATGAAGCTTTTGAACAAAATCGGCCAAAAAGTACTAGTACTTTACTGATGTAGTTTTTCAGTTTTTTTCGATTTTCTTAAAATTCGCTTCAACAATTTAGATTAACATTCAAAAATCACTTATTTTTTAGATGCTCTTTAAAATGTATATTCTCATTTTGCCCTCAAAATTGTTTTAAGCACACTTTACTTTTTAACTTCCTTCTCACTTAATTTTAAGCAAATATTTTTTCTAAATTTTTAAAATTGACCCGATTCAAAAATCAGTTATTACTATTTTGAGACTTTTGCAGAAAGTTCCTTAGGGTCTTTTAAATATAGCAGCATTCAAATAAAACTACCACTCAATTAATCTATTGGTATATCCAGTGGCGTCATTCCAACTTTTTCTTGGGGGGGGGCAAACATTTTTTTTCTTAAAATTTACTTACAAATGGGTACTCAAATTTGGCCAAAACATATTTAATTTAATTAATTGTTTAATTTTGTACAGTTTGTATACTCGTAGATGTATTTTGGATTATTTTATTTAGAATAATATAAAATTTTATAAAAATCAGAGCCCTTGGGGGGGGGCAAATGCCCCCTCCCCCCAAATGACGCCACTGGGTATATCTGGAGCCTTAGGGAATGATTCACTTTGCTACCCCTTAATTTCCTCCAATAGCTTAATTTTTTTTATATTTTATCCACCAACATCTCTAACTATATAGCCCGCTTTCGGGTCAATAAAAATTTTTAAAGGTAGTATAACGCATGTTGGTTTATATGCCAAAATAAATATATGGTCTTAAAGATACAATAATGACTATAATCATTTGCCATCTTTATTTTTCTTAATTAATCAATTTTAAAATTTTTTTAAGTACTGTATCTTTGAATATTTGAAATTTGTGTAAAGAATCGGATACCAAATTTCACATTCATAATTCCCTATCCCAACAAATAAAATGTAAATAAATTCAGAATATTAATTAAATAAAAAGTAAAAAATCTCATTATATATTTAGATAACTATTTAATAAAGTTATATTAATAATTATTTAAATTTAAAATAATATTAATCATTTTTTTTTTAGTTGGTAATTCTGTTCCCTTCAAATTTGAACATTTTAAATTATAAAAAGAAATTAATTATAACCTGATTATAACCAAGTTGACACATTTTATTATAGATATTCATTTCACCTATATATTGTTTATTTTATTTTCATTGAAATTAAGGTATTATATTGATAATTTTATATTTGTATAAAATGGTATTAAATGAATTAAATTTTCTAACCGAAATTTTTCATTTTCCAGGATGTTATGTTCGTTGGGTTTTTCTGAATTGCCTGCCAAAGGACAAATTCCTATTTCTGAAATTGATGGGAAATTGCAAATTGGATCATCATCTCAAGTTAAAGATTATATTCATGTAAGACCTCTATTTCATCTATTTTTATTACTTTTGATTATAAGAGGAATTGAAGAATAGGACAATAATCTATCATTTTATTTAATTTCTGTCAAAAAAAATATTTTGTCAAAATACCTTTATAATGATTAATTCATAGATTTTAAATTCTTGAAAAAACTTATAAAGATTAGGTCGTTTTACTGGCCAATAAATTATAATATAATATTTTTATCAACCTGGGACATAAAATAAAGATAACTGTGTGAAAGACAAAAATGATTTTATTACTAGGAGTGCAAGTTTGCCGCCAATACGGCGTCTTGAAGCTCTTCGTTATTGCAGAAAGTTCTATTGCCAGACATGTAGTCCTAGGAGAGCCATTCAGAACAAAAGAACTGAGACATGGTGTCATATGAAATGACAATTCAAGATATAATCCTGCGGAAATCCAACAGCTACTTCCTTGGTGGAGCATACAGCTCATCTAGCGCCGAGTGACTTCTTTTTCTGCAGCTAAAGAAAGGTCTGGACAGAAGGACAGTGCTTCTACACCAATGAAGAAGTCAAGATACCGTGAAGACTTAACTTATTACGCTGGTGGCGGCAACATCTTATGAAAAGGATATTGGAAAGCACGTCCGCCTATATGAGAAATGTTTAATTTTGTGATTCATAGTTGCTTTTATTTTATGGTCCTTTGGATATTGATAAAATAGCCCTCGTATATATATATATATATATATATCACTATTTCTAACCCAAATCCATTCATTGATGGTATCACAGACATAATTAATTGAGCGAAGGGATGGGCAGAGGCACCCAAACTAACGAAACCTGATTGCTTGTTGATTATCCGGAAATGTTTCGGTGCATTTATTATACAAGGGGTTACCATATTTTTTTCAAAGCCAAACTGGGATATTCAGATAATAAAATAGAAATCTCATATAATAAACTTTTTTTTAATTACACTTTATTAATATTTGGCTCTTACAAATCATTAATACAAAAATTAAATGTAGGGGAACATGGGACAAGACAGGGTAGCGAAGTAAGATGGGGTACCATAGCTACTGGCTCTATTGGTGCTGCGATCAAGCGGCAATCGGTGGAAAATAATAGTTCTAGTAAATAAGAAGCTGTTATGAAACTCATTTTGAGTGAATAGTTTGTCTTGCAAAGAATTTTTCCGTGAAAGGGCTGTATTTTAGTCGGAAAGTTTATGTGCATCGTTTCAGTTTGATACTCAAATAATTTAAGTTTATATATGACTACATCTATATATTCCAGTGAAAAGTGTAGTTTTTTAGGGTTTGTTTGCATATTTTACGATTGATTAAAGAAATCCCATTTGACAATGATGACCCCTATAACTTAAAAACGCATCGCCGGGGCAAGACGGGAAACTTTTTAAGGAATCAAAAAACCTTAAAAGAAACATTCACATTCATCATCCTCAGAAGATTCAGAGGCTGAATTATTTATTTTGGATATTTTTATTCTCAGTCTACTGAAGGATGGAAGTGCAACAAATGGGCTCACAACACAATTCATGTGCAGGTGAAGAAGAGAAGATGAAGCCCGAAGCTACCCTATGAAGCCTATGAACCAAACAAAATAAGCTTCCCCGTCTTGCACCACGATCCCCTACATCGTATAATCATCTCAAAAAATCACAAAAATATATATTATAAATATATAATAATCTGCAATTATATATAGAAATTGAAATTATTCGGTAGATTTCAAGTCAGTAGAGGAAATTTGAAACTCATTGAAGTATATATCTAAAAAACGGAACATATTTAACAACCGATCGGGACACTGGGAAAAGTGTTTAGACTTTCCCGGCCAAACCAGGACTTATGGTAATCCTAATTATATATGCATCATCCATCAGTCCTTTAATCAAATAATATGACGCACAGAGTTAGCCGAATAATATGTTATTGCCATGTTTGTATATTGCATATGCACATATATACACTTCAAGCCCTTTATGTACTTAATTATTATTCTTTTCTTAGTGATTAATATGTTTACCTCAAGAGAATAATCTATATGTAATAGATCATATAACCAAGGTATATACTTTATTTTTATTATTGATATAATAAGCTGATTTCGTTTATTTGGCTGCCTCTGCCTATTCCTTCACTCGATCTTCTCAGCCACCACTTATATTTTTATTTTCATATTTAATTGAAATATGCATCAAAATTATCATTTCTTGTTGACTTGCCAATAGCATTTAGTAGAATTATAGCAGGCCTAGTAGAATAATAACGAATTTTTTGTTTTCTTATGTATTCTTTGAGTTTCCTATTTTTCATATAAGCCTCTATATATATTTACAAAATTTAATTAATACTTCATTTTTAGTTGCATAATTATCCCACGGTTATTTTTACAAAAGATAGCTACCAAAATAAGGATTTAGTGAAGGACATTTTCGTTCCTAAAGATGAAACTACTTTAAAAAGATTAATTCAAATTTGGTAAGTTTCATTTCTCTTTTTTTTTTAGTTTTTAATTTTTATTTTTATTCTCTTTTTCTTTTTAAGGTATGAATCAGGTTTCTATCAAGCTCTTGAACAAGCAGCGGAAGATGAATCACAGACAAGATTAAAAATTCATCCTTTAATTCGTATTTCAGCATTTAATATATTACGGATGACAAAATGGATTGATTCCTTAAAATATTCCTTTCAAACACCTTCTAAAGTAAATTTCTTTATTAATTATTATTATTTATTCTCGAGCTATCAGGTGGGGACTTAATTGTGGTGCTCACTGCACATCCCAAGGGACTGACTTTTTTAGGGTTAAAAGACGAATATTTCATTAAATTTTATTAAATTTCAATATTTATCATGTATGCCCAAAAATTACCAACTTTTTCTATTGACTGATGTTTAAAAAAGTCACTATGTTTGGTAGTCACTGAATTATTTGCAATTACCCGAAGTTAACCCATTTTTGTAGAATAACCCATATAAAAAATCTCATGCTAGTAATTGTCTATTTCCAAGTTACTTTTTGATATGTATTAAATCATTATTAGAGAACATAAGATTTCTAGATTGCAAGTTTGCGATATATGTTTGTGCTTAAGATTGGGAAAAATTGCACCCCCTGGAGTCGAACCAGGACCTCCACGCTTTCGCGGCGGGTATATGTTTGTGCTTAAGATTGGGTACACTACCCGCAGCAAACTTGCTATCTTGAACGATATATTGACTGGCTAATGAACAGTCTATTTGAGCATTGGTTGAAAAAATTCCATCCTTTTCAAACAAGGCTCTACCTAGTTAATAAGATTTCTAGCTCATTAATTTATTTATGACATGCTCCCTATACTGTTACATTTATTTATATTTTTTAGGATTTAATTACTCCTCAAAGTACGCAAATTCGTCAAATCGCCTGGCATCCGAAAGCTGGACGATTAGCTGTTGCTTTATGGGATGATACTGTTCGTATTTATTCAACCACATCAAATATAACACTTATACTCAGGCATAAAGAACAACGACAAGTAATAATTGTTTATTATATTATTTATATTTAAATACATGATAGTTCACCTATAAATTATATAAAATTTCTCAAATTTTTTCTCTAGGTTAATGGAGTCTCTTGGAGGCCTCTAACTGGTGCAGAATTGGCTGTCAGTTGTGCTAACGGAGTGATTCTTTGGCGCCTTGATCCCTTGAGTGTAGTCACTAGACCTTCTGGAAGTACTTGTACCATTGTTTTGTATTGCCCTAAGCCAACTACTTGTCTTGCTTGGACTCCTGGAGGAGATCTTTTAGTTACTTGCAGTCGTGATGGACCTCTAAGAATTTGGGATCCTGAACAAGAAAGGTTTGTTATCGCTTCACCATTTTTGACTGGTAGAATGTCTAGATTTAATGTTCTTTTCCAAATCAGGTGTGTAGAAAGACAAGGCCTAGGAGGAGCTTATCAGGCACTCTTTTCTCCTGATGGTCTTTCACTTTTCACCGGATCCTGTCGCAGAGAATCTTTCCGCATTTGGGAAACTCGTACATGGAGGTAAATGTTAACTATTTTATAAGTTTTTTTCTAATTAGAAATTAATTTAAATTAATAGATATATTTGATCTAAGAGAATGAAACCAGATGAGTTCATTAGAATTTTATTTTTCCAAATCTTCTCCATTTTTAAGCGGCCTCTACACGATCAATATTTACGTCAATATATTGCACAATATTTTGTACAATAGTATTACTTGACCAACCCACATGGTGCAATATTATTGTTCAATAATAATAATTCGCGGGAGATACTTGTGCAGTCAACATGTGGAATAATAAGAAGACAGAACTGAACTAGTATTGCGCAATATTACCAACATTCCAAATCAGGTATATTTATTAGATCACACAAAAATCAAACTGTTTTTGATTGGCTCAATATATTGTGCAATCTTTCAATGTGATCTACAGATGCCCGATATTATTGTACAATGTCAATTATTGTGCATACCACCGCAGTTGGCGGTAAGATAGTATTTTTCATTGATTGGGATACCAGCTAGTGGATTATAATATAATTGCCAGGCCCCCTACAATTTGGCATGGTGTTAAAGCCGTATATTTAAATTTATAACAGAGAGTGTT
The DNA here is from genome assembly GCA_023213315.1 of Euborellia annulipes. NCBI lineage: Eukaryota > Metazoa > Arthropoda > Insecta > Dermaptera > Anisolabididae > Euborellia > Euborellia annulipes. Next base: position 10,994 of record JAKCPI010009546.1, on the reverse strand, counting down.
AAAAAGAGGTGAAGGGGTTAGAGGGGACCACCGCAGCTGGTGGCAAGATAGTACTTCTCAGGGGACTCTAGAGGATCCCCTCAGTTGCTGAGCTTTCAAGTCAGTTTTTTCTAATGGTTTGAGGTTTTAAGTAATTGAATTTGACCATAATTGCAAATCTTCACATCATCTTAGTATGCACCTTATTGATTTCCTATGGGGTGGGGGTAAAAAAATGGGACCAAAATTGGCCCCAAAAGATCCGGATCCTTATATTCTGGGAGCTAGTCTTGGCCCAAATCCATTGGTCAGAATTTGGTCCCTCAAATTTTGCATACTCAACTACCTCCTAGCGCCTGGTCTAAATGGGAAAATTCTGGAATTTTCTCGAATTTTTTGCGTTTTATTTAATTTTTTTTTTTTCAAGCTAGAGAAAATTATTATACTCTCACTTTCTCTTACCCTATATATGAAATATATAGAGAGAAAAAGTAATTTGTATTATAGAGCTTTAAATATCTAGTCATGGCTTGGGTCCAATGGGGGGTTTGAACCCCTTAAAACCCCCCCCCCCCCCGTGGCTACGCCCTATGTTGGCACCACAAAACGTAAATTAAACACAAGAATATCAGAGCACCGCCTATCAGTGCGAAACAAAAAAAGAAACAACAGCTTTGGCCGCCCACGCGTTGCAAAACTCACACAGTTTCGATTTTGAGAACGTAAAAATAATGTATCAAGACGAAAATCGCTTTAGGCGAAAATTCGTCGAAATGTTAACCACCACAACAAAATCTATGTGTGCTTTCTAACAATCTTTGGTAAGAAAAAATGTTTTTATTTATATAAAAAAGAACGTTATATATCTTTTTATGTAAAGCAATTGTAATTTGAATAAATGTTTGTTGACTGCAGGTCCCGAGGAAGGACGCGATTGGCGTCCGAAACGTCGACCGAAAGAAACTAAATAGTTTTTTTATTCTCCTTGGCTGAAAATCCATTTCCTTAAGATTAATAAATATTTAATTATATAAATTTTTATATGTATATAAATTACTTGTTTGGGGTCTTGGATTCAATGTTATACTGTCGTAACAGACGACCGAAACGTCGGGAAGTAAAAATTAAATAAAATATTTTTTTTTATTTAATCTCCTGGCTGCAAAGTTCCTTCGGTTTCCTGATTAGAATTCAAGATAATATTATAAATTTTATATCTTGAATTATATTCGTAAACTAAATATATACCGACACAAAAAAATCTGGCACGACCAGATTTTTATTTTTTCTAAATAATAACGATAAAAAAAATCAAATTGTATTATTGCAATATGAAAATGAGATTAATTCTATATTCAGTGTATTTAATTATAAACCGTGAAATTAAAGCAAAGCTTGTTTAAATATTCAATCCATAATAAATGAATCTTTTTTTTTTTAATTATTACTATGTAGATCAAGTGCATACACATGGAGTTGCAACAACAACAACAACAACGACATTGATTAGATTAAATTGAAGTAACAATTTTGTTTTTGGTTAGAGCAGTTGGTTGACCTAATTTACAATATATGTATCTTTTTTTTTTGCACAGTAGTTGTGTGGTGTGGTCACTATAGAAACAAATTACATGATTTTCCTTTTTGTTTAAAAAGAAGATGTTGTGAAATTATTAAATTAAATGCACCAAGTGAAGTGTAAACATCTCTCTTGTGGTTTATTTTCTGCTCTAACAATTAATTTGAAATTAAATAAATAAACGTCCGCTTCCTAGAATGCTTTATTATTTACTATGGCCGCCAGGGCCATTTTGAGCGAGGGGATAGAACATGCACTTGCCCGGGGCGACAAAATCAGGGGGATGCAAAGAGATTTCCTCTATTTCAATGTCGGACATTGTCTTCAACCGATGATTAGAAACGTGCAATATATATACGTATGCATATATATACACGCCAAATCGAACGGTTTGAAAAATTTTAATTTTTGATTTCCACCATTTTTTGATATTTTTTAGTACCCCTTAAAAAAACCCTCCTGGTAAATTTTGAGATTTTTTTTATCATCGGTTCAAATTTTGAAAAAAAACCTCTTTTTTTGTTTTTGTTTTTTTTTTTTTGCTCAAAACAAAAATGGTCCAATTTACAACTTTTTTTTTGATTTTTTTTTTTGTGTAATTTTCAGGAAAAAATACAATTAATTTTTTTTGAATAACTTTTCTGTCATTTTTAAATTTCAAAATTTTAGTCATTTTCTGTAAAGCATGCATACTTTTATTTTGCTAAAAAATTTTTGTAATAAATAACTATTCATTCCACAACTTTTCAGACTCGGTCGTGGAATTTCTATGCCTATTATTTCTACTTTCTCTCCCCACTATATATGTTAATATATAGAGAAAGTATTGGATTCATGTTAAAAATTCGATGTCAAGATTTTGATGGATATATACGTTGACGTCCCCTGAGTCCGAAAAAGTGTTTTTCGCGACATGGTCTGTCTGTGTGTGTGCGTGTGTCTGTGAACAAAATATCTCAATATCGAAAAGATTTGAAGGAATAAAGTGGCTGTTGAATTTAAACAATAGACAGGAAAGGAGAATGCAGCCAGGTATTAAGTCTCCACGAAGTTAAACTCTGTTAAGGAAACGGTTTCAGCTTTAATGAGATAAAACCATCCTCAGTCCAATAGTTGAGCTGAATTGTACAGTTATTTATTTATTTTACTAAGTGTACAATGCTTTCAGCTCAACTATTGGACTGAGGATGGTTTTATCTCATTAAAGCTGAAACCGTTTCCTTAACAGAGAGTTTAATTTCGTGGAGACTAATTACCTGGCTGCATTCTCCTTTCCTATCTACTGTTTAATAACAAAAAGAGCTGAGAGGTTGAAATTTCATATATAAGTTAAACACCCCCCGGGAGCGTGAAAATAAGCTTTTGAACAAAATCCGCCAAAAAGTACTAATACTTTACTGATGTACTTTTTCAGTTTTTTTTTCGATTTTCTCAAAATTCGCTCCAACGATTTTGATTTAAATTCAAAAATCAATTATTTTTTAAATGCTTTTTAAAATGTATATTCTCATTTTGCTTTCAAAATTGTTTGAAGACCACTTTACTTTTGTGCTTCATAGAAGAGATAGTTGCCATGGTAACAAAATATTAATTTTTTAACATATAAATTTTACATCTTGTACCGTACTGTCGGGAACTAAATACATGTCGACACAAAAAATATGGTATGACAAGTCCAGAATACAACTTTTGATTACCGAAGGTAAGAGAAAGTTTTGTGCTGTGCGAACAGTCACACCTGATTTTTATTTTCATTTCCTTAGAGAGATCTGGGATGGGGCTCTGATGGGATAAAGACAGACATACGAACTCTCCGCCAATATATATAGATTTTTTAAAGAGAGTGATATTTTTTAATAAGCCAGATATGTATTTTTTATTATTAATTGCGTGAAATGTGTTGACTGATAAATTGCGGCACTTGATTAAGAAAAGGCGGAGGTCCGCCCGAGCCAGCTGCAAGGGGGAAAGCGGGCGGAGCGGCTAGTTATACCATCAAAAACTCCCTATTTCCTATGTGTATATGAAAGAAGATTAAAAACAACAACAACAACAACATTAAATTAATAAAAATTGCTCAATTTCTCTCACCAAATTTATTATATCGCTTCAGGGTTACATATAAATAAATATAATTGTATAATAATAAAAACAAGTAGAACAATAAATAACGTTAATATACGTAAATATGAATCCTCCTATTGACCTAATTGTTATAATATTAAGAAATGAAGATATAGGAGAGATACCAGTAATACCTTTTAGATATCAAAATGGCTATTTCACTTTGATCTCGGCCATTGGATAAATTGAAACTAAGCTATTTCTCTAGCTAATTATTATTCTTTGAAATTCCTATCGGGATCCCCGTTTATCTGTCCCCGGGCTTGGCGTAGTAGGTAGCGTGCCTACCTCCTATACCAAACGTCGCGGGTTCGGACCCCAGACAGTCCGATGATTTTATCTAAGCCATTTGGATACCAGATGAACCCAGAAACTTGTACTTGGTATCGTATCGATAGGAAAGTATCGAGATTTTTTTAAGTATGAGTATTACACCGGAAGATAAGCGCGATATATGCCCTATGCCCCCTTCCTCAGAGTAATGATCGCCAGGGCTTCCTGGAGGATCACCCCCCCCTCCCTCCTGGGTTGAATCGCAGTAAAGTGTACTTAAACTACGTATTTTCACTTGAAGTTTTATTGATATAGGCTACTTTTTAAAGAGTATCTAAAAAATAATTGATTTTTTAATTTTAATCAAGCGAATTTTGAGAAATTGAAAAAAAAAACTGAAAAAATACATTAGTAAAGTACTGGTACCCTTTGGCTGATGTGATTGAAATTTCTTGAAATACTTGCGTCATAGGTACTTGGCTCAAGTATAAAATTTGAGTATCGAGAGTTTTTTCGTTTTTGAGTAATTCCCATTATTCCACATTCTTTGATATTACTTTCTCTTACCTATGTATATATGTAATATATATATAGAGAGAAAGTATTGGATTCATGTCAAAAAATTCGATGTCGAGATTTTGATGGATCTTCACGTTTTGAGGTCCTCTGAATCCAAAAAAGTAGGTTTTCGCGACATGGTCTGTCTGTCTGTGTGTCTGTGTGTCTGTATGTGTGTGTGTGTGTGTTCAATTTTAAGCATGAAGGAATTGAGCTACGAGGTTGAAATTTTATATTTAAGTTAAACACACTCCCGGGACCGGAAAAATAAGCTTTTAATCAAAAATCGGCCAAAGAGTACTAGTACTTTACTGATGTACTTTTTCAGTTTTTTTCGATTTTCTCAAAAATTCGCTCTAACGATTTTGATTAAAAATTCAAAAATCAATTAATTTTTAGATGCTCTTTCAAATGTATATTCTCGTTTTGCCCTCAAAATTGTTTGAAGCACACTTTACTCTTGTGCTTCATAGGAAAGATAGGAGAAATGGTTGCCATGGTAACAAAATATAAATATTTTCCCCATACTAAATTTTACATCTGAATTCAAATATTCCCCTACTGCCGGGAACTAAATGCGTGTCGACACGAAAAATCTGGTGTGACAAGCACAGAACACAACTTTCGATTACCGAAGGTAAGAGAAAGTTGTGTGCTGTGCGCCAGTCACACCTGATTTTCACTTGAAATCAATTTAATTTATTGTGAAAAAATCTTAAATTTCAAGAAGATCGATTCCAGTTAAAATATCAAAACATAATGTTTATGTAAATTTCTCTGAAAGAGATTTTATTGCTTTTAAATGCTGTTTGATTGCTTTTCTTGAAATTGCCATTAAAAGGAGGCGATTCCCTTTAGCTTGAATTTGACGTCATTTTCACGATCATTTGAATGAATTTCAACTGAAATGTGGATTAAATTAAATAACTCAATAAGGAAAGAACTCTCGATACTCAAATTTTATACTTTAGCTAAGTATTCATGTCCCAAGCATGGGCAGGAATTTCATTCGAATCGAACAAAGAGTACTAGTACTTTACTGATGTATTTTTTCATTTTTTTTTTTTTTCTCACAATTGGCTTTAACGATTTTGTTTAAAAATCACAATTAAATTTTAGATGATCTTTAAAATGTATATTCTTATTTTGTAAACAAAATTTAAGCACACTTTACTTTTGTACTTCATGGAAAAAGTATAAGTCATAGTAACAAAATATAATGTATTTATATTTTATATCTTGAATTCTAATATATTGCCAGAAACTATGTTGACACAAAATCTGGCGTGACAAGCACAGAACACAAAAGGTGTGTGTCTTCGTGCACTAAAGCACCTCGGGGAAATAAACGGGAATTTCAAATAATACTATAATAATACTTGTTTTTGTTATTTATAAGGATAGAGAAAAGAAGCGCTATATAGATAATAGAATGTAAAAATTCATCTGTTACATTAATATTCATGTTATTAAAACAAAAAATGACGTAATTTGAGATTGCACTTGAAATTCTATAAAGCATCCTGTCATGCAATTGGAAGGTCAATCGAAAAAAAAGCAAAAAACTCTCTAAATATTAATTAACCTTGATTTATATCTTTAATAGAAATTTTAGAAATATTACGAAAAAAAAAAAAGGTGGCCCGGATATGAATGCAATAAATAATCTCCTTTTTCTTATAAAAAGCTTGACAAGACAAGCAAAGGGAACATTCGCATTACAAGTGTAAAGTGATTGTAACAAAATGGAATCTGCAATTAAAGTAAGTAATTATATTTAAAAGAATTTACTATTAACCACCACCAGCTGGTTGTGCAACTAGTCAGGCTCGATTCGACACTCAACATCAAAGTCTAAAGGGAATTCTTTCACTTTTTAGATTATTTATGAAAAAAAAAAAAAAAATAAAAGATTATTAGATTTTATACTAGCTGTATAGCCCGCCTCAGGCTCCTTACCCCCAATTCAGCTAGCTCGGGCCCATCTACTTTATATTTCCTCCTTAAAGTCAAATTAAATAATTAAACAAAATAATAATAAATTTTATTTTATAATAAAATTAAAATAACAATTTTTTTTTTATTTCTAGACCACAGTAAATTTAAATAAAACTACACTAATATAATTATTATAATGTCTAGAACTAAAAAAAAATAAAATTGCTACTATTAACAATACTCATTGAAAAAGCCCCATAAAATTCCGTCAAGTAGTTTCAAAGATAAATTATTATAAATAAAAATTCAAATTAAATCTCACAATTATTATTCTATAATTAATCATATTTATTGAAATTATGATGATAGAAAATAAGTTTTCCCTGAGATTGGTGACTCTGAGCAATCAGCCTGTGGAACACCCCCCACCCCGGTAGCCGTCTGTTCTATTGTATTTAAACTATTTAAATAAATTAATAACCCCTAATGGCCTCTGTAGCCGAAAAGGGTTAAAAAAAATATACTTTTGACCAATAAACAAACATTTTCTCTTCATTTGTTTTAATTCTTTCTTCCGAGCAATCAGCCTGTGGAACGTCATCCAGTAGACATCGGTATAATGTATTTTAAAAATAAGAAACAAAATTTCAACCAATAATGACCGCAAAAACCGAAAAAGGTTTAAAAAAATTATTTCTCGGCAAATGAAGTTATTTAGATCCCGATTTTGTTAGCCTAATCAATTTAATTACATTTTTTCCCCTGGGATGAGATGCGAACTTCAAGTATAAGCCATTCTTTTTTTTTTTTTTTTTTTTTTTTTAAACATTCACACTTTTTTCTCTTTCACACTCACACTCACACACACTCACACTGTCTTTTCGGCAGCTCAGGCCATATAAGACATTTACGATAACCGTTATTTATGAATTTATATATATTAGGGTCCAGGCATTTTTATTTAAGCCATATAAGCCATTCAAGAGCATCTGTCGTAAACTATTTAATGAAGAAATTAAATTTTTTAGAAGGTGAAGAAAATAGACTTAATTCACCTTCCTGTAAATTAGACAGCCTTCCTCCATACGATTAAATTTTATAGAAATTTAGAATAACAAAATTGGTAGAATATTTTTTTTACTTTAACCCTAAATGAATTTTTGTAAAACTATAAATCAAAATCATGAAAAAAAAGCCCCATAAAAATCCGTCAGTTGGTTTAAGAAATGATTTAAAGGAAAAAATTTCCAATTAAATCTCACAATTATTATTCTATAATTAAATATATAAATTTTATTTTTCAAATTTTTTCTAATTTTATGCACACCGAGTAATTCCGCATATTGCGGGGACTACTTAATAATAAATAATTTGTATTCGTTTAAGGGTGTTGCTGTTGTTTTGTGCCTGATCTCTCTCTCAAAGGCAGTTCCTGTCCTCTTAAGTGACAATCACTTGGACTATCACGTGAGTAACAACAACAACAACAACAACAAATGAGAGAGTTGTATTTTGTATTCTTTGTACAGAGTCCAGCGAAATATGCATTTAAATATGGAGTGAGGGATCTTCACACAGGGGATGTAAAGGACCAGTGGGAGGTGAGAGAAGGGGATGTAGTGAAAGGAGCCTACAGTCTTGTCGAACCTGATGGAACGATTAGAACTGTGGAATACACAGCTGACCCTCTTCATGGATTTAATGCCGTCGTCAAGAAATCTGGACATGCCCAGCATCCACATCCTATTCAGTATCACCATCCATTGCCTGTTATCCCCGAATTTATCCACAATCACGTGATCCCTCAGCATCTCTACTATTAGACTTCACTTTACTCTAAATGTATCATGAATAATAAATTATTCTTTTTTTCTAATTATGTCTTTTTTCTTAAAATAATTTCTGAAGATGACACACACCACGTTGAAACATTTGAGTCAAAGTTTAAATAACATTAACAGTTACTCAAATATCTAGGCATTTGTTTTCTTTAAAAAAATTAGTGGTATTTCTTTCGTCCTGAAGATGGTCGGGATAAGTGACCGAAATGTCAGCGAATAAAAGATTTTATTTCATCCTTAAATGCTAGATACCTTATCATTTTGGTATAGGATTTATTGATGACATCACAATAGTCATGAAGAAGGTCTTTTTAATGCTGTTAATAAAAACATCAATTGCTAGAACTTGAGTTCAATTTAATGTCCAGTGACGTCTTTGGGCTCAATTAAATTTGAAGATTTTTATTATAAATAATTAATTTGTAAATTCAAATAAATATTAAATATGATTAATTATAAAATAATAATTGTGAGATTTACGGTAATTTTAATTTTTCCTTTATAATGCATTTACTCCAAAACTACTTAACGAATTTTTATGGGTATTTTTTTTTTAATATGTAGATAATTCCAAAAGCCTGATATGAGGCTCATCTCTTCTATTCGATTTAACTTTGAATGTATGTATCATCTAACAAATCATGATAATTAAATATTCTTTTTTTTTTTACTTATACACAAACTCTTATTGTCTTTTTTCTTTAAAATGTATTCATCAACTAGCTGTTCGGTCTGTCCTCGGTGGTCTTTACACGTAGTTAAATTAAAATAAGAGGGAATTTAATTTTTCTATTTTATTTATCCTGTGGAAGAACTTTAAATACATCTTTGTATTATTATTAAACTTTAGCATCAAAATATATTTTAGAATGATGTTTCTGCTCCTAGAAATCCCTTCATTCTTTCGTTTTTTTATTAACCTTGTCGTATTATTTATTCTCTGAAGATTGTTTAGACAAGAGGTCGAAACGCCTGAAAATTTTGACTCCGCCATAACTATAATTCCAGCCACTTGTACAGTGTGCGCCACAATTAAGTCCCCACCTGGGAGTTAGAGACTCAAGTATATGATATTGTGTGAAATAATTTAACTAACTTCCAGGTGGGGACTTATTGTGGCGTACACTGTACTCTGATACTCAGGTTCACCATCTACTGCGATTAGCTCTATAATACCTACAAATTCACACGTTCAAAGATCTTTCTATATCCTGAGGAAGTGAACATTTCGGTTATCACAATAACAATCGTCTCGGCCCTCGGCTATTTACCTCCCATTTTTCTGTTCTAAATCAAATTTTTTTTATTTATTTACAAAGAATAGATTACAGAGTATTTAGCTGATTATCTTTAAACGTGAGTTTTCATCAATCTAAATGCCCGTATTTATTTACAAACAGATAGAGAGATAGATAGATAGCTAAGAGGCAAGAAGCAGTTGCGCTAATATCAATACTTAAGTGCAAACACAGCATTCCTAATATTAGCATTAGATAGACTAGAGAGTATAGACAAAGGGACCAGAGGCCATTCCCTTGGGATTCACAAGTGGATAGAGAGATAGAGATAGAGATTCTCCCTTTCTTTAAAAGACATTTACAAACGACCAAGAAGGGATTACAGAAGAACTAAATTTGTTTTTGTTTTTTTCACCAAAACTACTTGAGTTGTTCAAAGTATTGTTACGTTGTTACATCTACTCTTGTTTCTGACAAAAATTTTTAAAAACTATATTTCCGGCGCCGGCGGGAAAAAAGGGGCCCCCCCTCTCCCGAAAGTTACATTTTTTAAAATTATAAAGAATTAAGGAAATTAGCTAGGTGATTGAAATTTTATATTTAAGTTAGGAACTATCCCAGACGAGTTAAAATAAGCTTTTGAACAAAATCAGCCAAAAAGTACTTCTACTTTAGTGAAGTACCTTTTTAGTTTTTTTTTTTTTTCGAATTTCTCAAAATTTTGATTAAAAATTCATAAATCAAATTGGAAAAAGAACGGGAGCCTTCCCGGGAACAGCAGCCAGGTTTTGTTCCCGGGAAGGCTCCCGTTCTTTTTTTTCCAATTTGAATATTTATCTACAGCCATTCAACTCAAGAAATTCTATCATTAATCAAATATTTTTTTTTAGATGCTTTTTAAAAAGTATATATTTTTTTATTTTATTTATTTATTTATTCAACTGTACATAGGGCTATGTGCCCCACTTAGTGAACATGAGGTAAAATCAAAGGGAAAAATCTGGTGTGACTGGCGCACAGCACACAACTTTCTCTTACCTTCGGTAATCGAAAGTTGTGTACTGTGCTTGTCACACCAGATTTTTTGTGTCGACATGTATTTAGTTCTCGGCAGTAGGAAATATTTGAATTCAGGTGTAAAATTTATAAACATGGGAAAATATTTATATTTTGTTACCATGGCAACCATTTCTCCTATCTTTCCTATGAAGCACAAGAGTAAAGTGTGCTTCAAACAATTTTGAGGGCAAAACGAGAATATACATTTGAAAGAGCATCTAAAAAATAATTGATTTTTGAATTTTAATCAAAATCGTTAGAGCGAATTTTGAGAAAATTGAAAAAAACTGAAAAAGTACATCAGTAAAGTACTAGTACTCTTTGGCCGATTTTGATTAAAAGCTTATTTTTCCGGTCCCGGGGGTGTTTAACTTAGATATAAAATTTCAGCCTCATAGCTCAATT